>JBBPMW010001069.1:0-11939 GCA_038090535.1 Tylopilus alboater | reverse complement strand
TGCAGAATGTTCACTGCGGAAACTGCTTAAGCATGTCTCCGCGAGTGCGTGTGCGAACAACAAAGGATAGACGACCGAATGCCTATAGGATGTGACGAGCAAGAGAAGTAGACAAGGGGTCTCGGTGGCGATCATTTGAATGGAAGGCCGTGACATTATCTTGCAAGTTGGGCTGTGAACGAGCCGAGGCCCCAATCGAAGGGCGAGCGCCAGTGTCACTGGCAGCGTGGCACGGAATGAGACAGACGACAACTTGACTTGGACCTAGTAACGTCCCACCCCAACCCCGTGGCATTCGAAACGCGGCAACGAGTTTTGCGTGCAGTGGACTTTGTTTTCATTGCCCGGCACAGGTATTAATGGTACGCAAGAAGCTCGAACCCTGCAGGTTGCCTTGCTAGGGCAGTGTTAAGTAGACAGCGGGATCGCCCTGATACTGACCGTCGGCCAAGTGGTGAGCGCTCGCAAAATGCCGACACAAAAGACTCTTCCGTGGTGTGGTGCTTGTCAAACTTTTACGCAAATCGGAGGAACATGCATCCTCCTGCAAGCACCTCGAGTCCACGATTTCACACGTGGCTTTCAAAGTTCAAACGGCGGTGTCTGCAATTTAATTCTAGGTTGCCAACGCAAGCGATATTGCGCCGACATCGCTGTTAGGCGGTCCAAGGAACCGTCTATTTCTCGCCTTTGCACAACTATCCGCAGGTGGTGCCATACGCCTGTCAGCCAAGCATTTCGGGACTCGGTGTGGGTTATTGTCAACACCCAATGCGAGTCCTTGGAGTCCAGACTCTCCAGTTCGCTGTTCTGCATCAAATACCATTTATTTCCTCCGCTTTCAGCTCATATTAATGACTAGTGAGTGTCGCAGTGTGGCAAAAGGGTTCGACACGTTTCGGTCCCTCTATCGGCCCAAGTGGTGAGTACCCACTCTCCAACATGGGTCAAGTTTACATACAAAGATGGCACGTGTCGACGGGCTGATCCTTTCTTGCCTGGACCCTCTCTTGCCCCATGTTAAAACGCTTCCCCTGGACCGGGCACCGAACAAAGTGCAAATTGGAGACGTCAGAGCCCACTCAAGGATCCAGGGGGAAACCTCTGCCACATTCATATCGTCATCGAGCCGCATCGAGACCTCAGGAATCTATATTTCTCGAGCGCGTGGATGTGGCTTTCCCCTGTGACCTGTCTATCTGCCGCGTGCCCATGTTGGCTTACGCAGCGTGTTGTGCCTTGCTCGTGGTCTATGGTCTCATTCTAAACTTCGAATGTTAGGCGGGGACCTGTAACGTCACCCATTCCCTCCCACCGTATGAGATCTTGGTAGTCTCGAGGGGCCTGATGCGGTCTTTCTTCCACCTACGTGCGGCCACGCCACCCGACAGGTTCTAGAACTTCATATCGCTCGATCATTTGCCTTTCCGCTGCATAATCCTCTATCTCATACACTTACTTCCCTGGTGTACGCACTACCGAGTTTTGTCCGTGCAATGACAGACACCGTACTGATACCTAAGTAACGTCCCAAGATTAAACAGTATTATTTTGTTACCCATCCGGGAACATGTATATCTAATGATATCACCCAACCAAAGATCCCGTTAATAAGATGTAGATAATACAAAGGACGCCCAGTCTCTTTACGCCGTACCTTCTTCCACCCTTGATCTCCTTTTTACAATTGGGATCGATCATACATGTTTTCCTGGCCAGCACGACCTTCCATTTACCAACGTTTCGACACTCGTCTGTGTCGCCATCTCTGTCCTATTGCTCATGCTCGCCCCGGGCGAACCGCTTTCGGTATGTTCCTGATTACCGAGCGCAAACCCACCTTCATAACCAAACCAAACGTACCGACCACAGTTCGGTCCACGCATGAACAGGACGAGCAATTGCAACGCATAAAGACCAACTGAGAATCCAGCGCCAGCGCGCCAACCGTATCGGAGGAAGACGTGGGATCCAACGGAGGAACCCATGAACTGGCCTGCAAAGAGCTGTGGACAACAACATGAACAAGCGCACGAATGAATGGATAGAGTGGTGAGACGTCATCAAGAGAACACCAGCACTCCAGAGAAACGGATGCGATGAAACAAAAAACCGAGCGAAAGTGGCATACGTACCGAAACCGTAAGGATAGCATTCAGGCGCGAACGTGCCTCTTCAGAAATACTGCGCATCTCAATTCGTGTTCATATACGAAAGTTTGATATCAAAAAGCTGCCCACCTCAACACGATCGTCTGCAACGACACCGTTTGCGTCTGCCGAAACGCATCGATCCCGAGGCACACAATGATGACGACGACGATGTGAATACCACCAGCGGCCATTTCGATACTCTGCAGGATCAATAGGCACAGGGTCGCTGCGAGTACGGAAAACCAGGCACCGAACCGGTCAATGAAGCGACTTGCCAGCTGGGCTGAAAAGGTGCCCAAGATACCGATCAACCCGAAAAGACCGATGTACAGGCTAGAAATCCAAATATTAACATATCGAGTCACGACCCGTGTTTCAGCACGACCACCAGTGGGTTTGCAGAGTAAGCATAACAAAAAAAGACGTTGGATGGAAAAGAGGGCACCCACGTCGAGAAATGGTACGGCTCATCGCCCAACAAAAAGGTGAGGGTCACCCAAAAATTAGTCCAACACGCTATGGAGGCAAAATTGATCGATATCGCCTGCACAAGTCTCGGTTCTGTGACGGCATACGTGATCATAGTGTGTAAGATCTCCGCATACGTGAGGTGGGGATTCTTTGGCGGATCATCCGGTATGAGGACGTAAGCACCGCACAAGACGACGACCTGCACGCCAATGGCAATGTAGTACACTGTGTGCCAGGTGGTGAAGTAATCGATAACGCCGGAGAGGACACGCGTAAGGAGAATACCGAACATGAGACCAGATTGGAGGATTGAGACGACGCGAGCGCGGTCCTGCGGGGGGGCGAGATCCGCCGCCAAGGGGATGAGGATTTGAGGAGTAACGTTGAACACGCCGAGGAGGACCGCGAGCGTGCAGAAGGTTACAAGACTCCTTGACAGTGCTAAGCCCACAGAGAGGCAGGTCGTGATGCAGACAAGGGTGATAATCAGCTGACGACGCCGAACCAGGTCACCGAGAGGAGAGATGAAGAATAAGCCAATGCAGTATCTGTCATATAAGAAATTCATGAGTCCTCATAAGTAACGGCTCCATCGAGACATCCGAAACGCACCCTGCTTGATACATGGTTGGTATCCTGAAACGCTGTCAGTGATGCCCAAACGAACGCAACCCGAACCTACCATGCTACTGTCGTATACGGCTCATGGAATGAAATGGCCATCTCAACTGGGAAGGTGATGGTTGAGCGACGGATGCACCGAAAGAAACAGACCATCTTACTCAAGAGAGGTTGGCAATAATAAAGATTGGCCACCACTTTCCTACTACGTTAACAAAACCAGCGCCATCAAGTCAATGACGGCATGCTCACCCAATGTACAGCCAAGGCCCAAGCCGAGCTGAGTCCACCAGCCGAGTTCCAGTTGCCGACCGGGGTCGTAGCGAAGTCGCGAGGGCACAACCAAGACCCCGAAATCCTTGTGAGGGCGAATAGGTCCATCATCCAATGCTCTTGAGGGAGCCTGAGAGCCTGTTGCTGCTTGCTCTGAATCCACCACGGTAAGAACCGACATAGACCAGCAACGTCGAGAGCCATCCAATTGAGCCATTGAACACCATGGACTATATGCCCCTATTTCTCGAGTCCCAGTCAATCCAGGAAAAAAAGCGAAGGACCGTAGTTGGAAGGCAGAAAGGAATGGGGACGGAAAGAAAATCACAGTATGCTGGCAAAAGGTGGGCCTATATGATGCGGCCCTCTCAGGGTCGTTTTTACAGGCACCATTGCCAGCGTGGTATGTAGATGCCGTGGCGAGTGACATGATTGCATTTTTACCGAGCCACGTCAATGATTAATTTTATCAGTATACCAGTTGTGTCGAAGTTGTCCATCGGACGGGGCCGACGGGATGTGCGACAGCACGGAGCGTTGAACACCGCGGATGACAATCGACAAGGTCACCGCGCGTATTCGTCAAGGGCCGCGAGGAATTTTTAGTCGTGTGCAGGGGATCGTCGAGTGTTCGTGTCGCTGAACGGCCCAGGGTCTATTAGCCAGCACCTGCGGCAACTGCATTAAAGATCGCATCCATGTCTAACTTGTTATAACAATGTACATTTACTTACAAGGTCATATCCAAAATACGGTATGGGCCGCATATGGTGTTGTCAGTTTTAACACCACTTGTAAACAATTGAAAGCCCCCAACCGCCTTCCGGGCCAAACCAATGCTCATCGGTTAGCTGTGTTACTGAGGGCTGAGTCTTGAGCATCGATGACGGGCGCAGGCGAGTCTCAGAAAGCCGCCTCGAATGTCTCCACAATTGAGTTGACGCACGTCCCTTGAACATGTCAATTGAACACCAGATGCCAATGGAATTCAACCTTAGACTCGGCTTCCAAATTATCTTGTGTGAACAAACAATGAAAACAGCGGTGGCAAAGTGGTGGTGCGAATTTAAAATGCAACGTATTGGAGGCACCTTCTCGTCATCAATTCCGAGCACCATGGAGATCACGTCACGTATCAATGTCATGACAGCTTCGAGGTGCCCGTTCAACGCGGCGAGCAAATGTACGAGGGATTACAGCTAGACCTATATTTACTAGTACACTGCAGTTGCAAATGGGAAGACGTACGTTAATACCTCCACCGAGGCTCCACGAAACCGTACACTGCCACACCCGAACACCATACCTCTCTGTTCAAAGGCCTACATGGATGAACGGAAGCCAATCGATAAATGAGGCCCCGCGATCTCGAAGACATCCTACTGCATTATGCAGAGCGCGCGCGGCCTCCCGGTGATCTGGCGTTGTACCGGTCCGGAAGAGCTGCTCATATACGTCCTTCGCCACAAGTGGCGCAACGCGATCGCTAATCGACCACATCGTGGTTATGACGCCTCCGTAACCCGCGAACAACATCCCTGCGGCGATATGGACCGCCTCGTCCGAGAGATTCTTGTCGCCCATCGCCGTCTGACATGCGGAGAGAAATGCGAGCCCACCGCGAGGATGCGACAACGGGAGGATGTCAGACAGCTTCAAGCGGCGTTGGTTCGCGAGACACAGTCCACTTTGAGTAGGGCTATCTGGATCTTGGACGCCGTGGCAAGCGAAATGTACCCAGTCCGCATCCTGCATCAGGGCGAGTATTTCCTCAACCGTTCCAGAAAAAGACTCTAGAAGGGTTGTTTGTGGCAATTGCGAGTTTTTAATGACTGTCCTGATGTAATCCAACTCGGTGTGCACACCCGGAAGAGGGGATTGTCCATCTGAAGGTGGTTGGGGGACAACTAGAACACGGAGGTCCCTGCTGCAAGTAGTGTCTTGAATGGGTGGCACGAGGATACCGAGAGTGGGAACATATGATGAGATGACAAAATCGAATACTTTGTGGCCAGGCTGCGAATACTGGGTGCCATAAAGGCCAGCGGCGTGGATAGGGAGGAACGTAAAGGGCCCGGTCGGACACCAAAAGACGCGCGGTAGCTCCCCAAGGGTCTGCTGAGAGACATCAATTGGATCAGGTGTGCATTCAACCAACACGACATGACGTACAGAATAGCCTAGGACATCGAGAACTGGTTTGACGACGCTTCGCCATAGAGCGGATAAGATGGGCTCCCACCTGATCTGCCGCAATGCACGTTGCCCGTTTCTGTCATCACAAGGTATGACACGAGAATGACCAAGTAAACCGTCTATTGTGTTCTGAAGACCACCGGATCGTCTGAGGGTGAAATCGGGAAGTGGGACATGAGTTACATTCTCCTTGTTGGCAAGAACGATCAATGCATCGCAGCGCGTTTCTGCAGCATTGAGAATGACCACCGGGCCGGAGTGTGCCGCGGCACGGAGCTGGGAGAACTCTTTGTGGAGAAGGAATCGCTCAAAGCCTGGCAATCTGTGGATGTCCTGTAACAGTTTATCTCGCTCGATCGCGAACGCGCGGTGTCTGTCGACCTCTTGTTGTGCCGAAAGATGCCCGGCACTTTGAGTCTGCTGCGAGAGCGAGGACAAGGATCTATTGCGTGCAGCCCCGGCGTGCTCCAATGCAGCTGTCAGTGACAATTGCTGAAGTAGGTGGGCATGTTCGGGATAGGCAGACGACAATTCGTCAAAAGAGCTACGAAGCTGGAATAACTCCCCCCATACAATCGAACGTCCTTGCTCAAGCCATTCCACTGCGAGTTCAGGGCACCCCAAGCCAAGAGCTGCCGCTGCCGCTTCCCGCACAATATCTGTACCTTGCATGAGCTCATGATAACGCTGTGTAAGCGAAAAGCCTATCCATGTGATTCGAGGAAGGAGACTAATGGCAGTGGAATATGCATCAAGGAGCGAGTGATGTCCCAGAGAGCGAGCAGATGAGATCCATTGCTGCGATGCGTGAAATCGAGCAGTAGTTGGGCTAGAGGGGACCCGAGCAGCGTGAGAGTAGTGCGAAATAGCTTGATTAAGGTCGCTCGGATCACCAAGGCAACGGAAAGGAGTGACGGGGGCATTGGCAAGGTTTCCCGGACAAGCGTCGTTCCATGACATTAATTGTTCGAGGTCATTCAGTTCGTCGGGGCGCTGGAAACGAATGAGAAGAGAAAGGCCTAGAATGCTCAGATAGTGGGGTGTCTCACGGTGGTCTTCGGGGGTGAGCTGTGACGCTTGTTTGACCATGGAAATCGATTGCTCCAGGTCATCCCATTCGCCGAGACGCTGAAAACGATAGAGGAGGGAGTTGGCAAGTCTGTTTAGATATCCATGTTCGGCGGCATGACCATCGGAGATGAGTTGTATGGCTTCTCTCTGCCTTGGAATTGATTGTTCCAGGTCGCTCAACTCTCCGAGGCAACGGAATCGATGCAATGCAGTCAAAGTAAAATCCACTAAACTTTCAGCACATTGGCGATCTGAAACTGGAGTAAACTGGATGCTTCCTTCCAAAAGCGAGATCGCCCTTTGAAGGTGGGCTAGGTCGCTGAACCGGCCACAGAAAGCGAATGGATCCTTCTTTGCAAAGTCTACCAATGGGGCAGAACACGACGGTATCGGTGATTGGTCATCTTCCTGACCTAGAATCACCAGACGTCCAGTGGGCCCTACGTTATGCTGTTGGATGGGTCAATCAGTGAACTCGAGGCAAAGTATAGAAACATACAGCTAAAGTACCACATAAACCCGATTTGACGTATCGTTGTTGTTTCCTGGTGCTACCCATCGTTATTTTGGGTGGGAAAGAGAGACGTTGGAGAGTGGAATGACTTTGCCAACAAGAGACCCACCTTGGGCGCTCTTTAGTGTATACGTGACTTCACAGGGCTGTGGAAGTACAGCATCTTTTACGAACGACCCTTCCAAGTTCTCGCTGTCATGGTGACACATGTTGAGCACAAACACCAGCTGCGCCCTTGTGTTTACACCCTCGAATCTTTTATTCGAGCCCGCTCCGTCTCCCTCTACATCAACCTTACTTCTGCGCATCATGGTTTAATTGCTATCAAGGTTGTACGGACATGACCCGTGCGGTGGATTATGATGCGCAGTAGGTACCGCATAGTGAGCTGGGGATGGAAATCGATATTGACAGTGATGGAACGGGGACGGCAGTGAGGCCATCCCCGGAGACACGCACGCAGCACCAACTCGGGCTGATCACTCGCGATACCCCAAATGAACATCCAAAGAAATGAGTACGCTGCGTCCTCGACGAGGGTCGTCTGTCGTGTTGAGGCTAGAAATAACTTCAGTTGGACCCGAGCGAGCAGATGGACTCACCACATCAAATGGTCACGTCGCGACGGAGTCAGGCAGGTTGGATGCGTTGAATACAACATGGAGATGACGGGGGAGTGCTCAGGACCTACCACGGACAGCAATGACACTGCAGAAGGGCCGAGGACATGCACACCAGTGGGACCCAGCGCAGTGAGTCACGCGACTACTATAACGCTATGTATGTGCAAAAGCGCTATACCGTATACGTCGGCTTGCAAATTGCTGTAAACAGCCGTAAGATTTGCCACCACATCCACTACCACATCGCCCACCAGACTCTTTTCCACAACGTCAGCTCCTAATGCTTCTGCTGAGGCATCTGATGAAGCCAAGAAACGGCTTGCCAGACTGGACGCTTTTAGGACCAATGTTTGGGGAAATGATCACATCTTCAAGGAGCACCAAACCCGTCCATCAGGGTTGAACACCCAGACGGTTGGGGTACAACAACCTCGGCAAACATCTTGCAGCAGTACGATCCTTTTGCCGGCCCTTACGGGATGTGTTGCTCTTAATCATTCAAGAGTATCGTGACGCAGTGGCCATGTTTAAAAGTGAAGGTTCTGGATACAAGAATGGTGCCTGCGTCTTGGGGCAGTCTGGTATTGGTGCCACCGATGTTCAAATACGACCCAGCTCCGGCGAGGTTGCTAATCCGAGTCACAGGGAAGTCCTATTTCATTATGCTATTACCGAACAGCTTCGCGAGAAGCGGCCGGTCGTTATGCAAGTCTTCTAGCCAAACGAATACATACTCTTTTCCGGGGGGTCTGTCACCCTTCACACTCATGCAGTTAGGGGCCCTCGGAAAAGCATGCGCCAGCTGTATGGGCGTTCTCGGACTCTGACGAGGACACTAAGATTCCCACAATCGCTTTTAGGGACGTTCTTGGCGTTCGGATTTTCCAGACGACATCCCCTGTCCTAAAGCGCCAGAAAGGGTGGACAAAGCAGCTTCAGGTTCAACTATATTGCATGAATCTTTGGTCCACTGGAGAAATCGAGGATCTCGCGTACGTCGCATCGGTTCAACGTCGCGCACAATCATCTGACAAAACAGCATTAGCTTCATCCTCAAGTACATCCTAACCAAGTTGAGCTCATGAAAGCTCCTGCAGAGAAATGCGGCCCTGTTCCACGTCTGTTACGATCATGCGCGTCCGACCCTGATTACAAGGATTCATATGAACGTGATCTCGACGGGATAATCGACCTCGCCGCGGACAATCCGAGCGCTATTATTAGGGCCATCCTCGGCGTCGATAATACATCTAACCCTGGTCTGTCCGAGTCAGCGGTCTTTTTCATCAAACCTCCCGAGGAGAACACCATCTTCCGCAGTGCTTTCGCTGTATTTGTTCCTACACGCTGGCTCATCGACAAGTTGGTCGTGACACTTGATCGCCAACGGGTTGCAAAGAAAGTGGAGTCATCCCACATTCTTTATGTCCGCCACACGACCCGTTCGGCGGCGGGATCCATTTTTGAGCAGATCGTCCACGAGTTCCTAGTCCGCGCCATATCCATCACCATCAAGTGGTACGATGAACAACCCTCTGGATCTCCAGCTTCCTTCCCTCGATACACATACTACGGACATCGACCTCAAAAACCCCTCGCCTTTCTACTGGCGTCCAGGCGGTCTGAACAACCCTGGGATCGACGCAGCCATAGTCACCAAGGACACTGTCTATGTTATCCAGCGTATAATTGGCCGTAAACACATGACCCCTCAAACAGGCGTGGATAAGCTACGGAAGATTATGCCGCAAGAAAAGAGGGCGTTGCAGACTTGCAGTGGAAATCCTTGTTTATTGGTTCCGCTGAAGATCTCATTTCGAGTCGCAGCGTACGCCGCTCGTTGCGCCTCCATCCCACCTCGTTTGCCACCTCTCTGGACGTCTTCACCATTGTTCTGGCGGTCCCAATCGCCCTCCCATCCCCCGCTGTTCATTGTATTTAAACCCAATCCTTAATTTTTATTCGTCGGGTGCAAGTCGGGCATATCATGTCCTGGTCACCATTATTTCCATGGCAACTTTTGTCTTAATTGTAAACCTGTACGTACGTTCATCTGGTAACGCTTACACAGCCGCTGCGCCCCCGCCGTTATTGTTAGACACGATTCGAGACCAGGTTAAGTGCTGCACCTCCATCGAATGTGGTCTTCAACTCGACTCACCATCCATGCCTACTACTACCATCACACCCATTTCTCCGTTCTACGATGAGCATTCAAAAGCACCTCCATCCTGCACTCCCATCCTCACAGACCAGAGAATGCTCTGGGGGAAAGTCGCTCGTACTTTGGGTTTGCTTGCTGATGAAATGCTTACACTTTCCCATGATGATGCCCTTCGTCCGCTTTCGTTTCAAGTGCAGAAAGCTGCTCCTGAATTTAAGCTAGCTTCTGCAAAATCACCCAACACAGCCGCTCGCGTCCTCTCTCCCGCTCCGTATGCGAAGAGGCCAAGGCTCAAGCCTCCATCAAAGACTATCGATTCATCAGATAAGGGTTTGCCAATCGACAGCTCAGATGATGAGTCAATGTCGAGCGCGAGTTCGGAAATACCCAAACCTCCTGGCGAGCCTGGGCGTCCTGGGAGGGGCGGTTATAACCTGGAAACGGCCTTGGGTTGGAAGCACACGTCCTACTCCAAGTTCAAAGTTAGTTGTTTTCTATGCTATGTAGTCCTTACTCGTCAACCGACAGATTTAATGTAGAAGTATGTCCACACTCTCGTTGACGAGCACCTTGACGTGTCGAAATGTATTTCGGCTCAAAACACTGCCTTGCTCAAGATTGTACAGGAGAAGGTACGTTCTTGTGGTTGCCATTGTACTGACCGGAACACATGCTGACGTCGGCGTGTTAAGGCGACCAGCAAGTTTCCAGATCTTGAGAATTACGCTCGATGCTGGCCAGTAGCTGACCTCATTATGATGCGTTTGAAGTATACATCGAGCCGTGCGAGAAAGCACGAGATGGAGATGGCTGCGGGAAAGACTAAGAAATTCGTATGGGATATTTTCTTGTTATCTGCTTCCCACTTACGCTTTCTACAGAAATAAATGACGTCGTCTCCAGGATATTTGTATCGCAACATAGTTTGTAGCAATCGCACAGGGTCTCGAACTGTCTCAGCACGACACTGCTGGATACGTTTTAACTAGCGTGAGGACGTTGCCCAACGGTTGTCGCTGGGATAATGACTGCATGTGACACTCCCGGCTCTATCCGTCTCTCGTTCACCCAAACCCCAACTGCCTTCCTTCTCAATGAGTTCATTTCCCCGCTTGCTGGGGTGAATGTGGGCGATACGCGGGTCGCAGCTCGGGCGATTAGTTCCGTCGACAGTTTCCACTTGAAATACAGTCAGATTTTTTAGCTACGACAATACACCAGCATTCTGACGGCACCGGTACATTCGCTGACTTCGAGTTTTCACCCACATATTTTTATTATAATCGGGGAAATTCCAAGTCTCGCCAGCATCCTAAACATCTATCTATACTCCAAGTACAGTCTTCACGTTTCGCAAGACATTTTTACTCGAACTGAATTCTGCAAAACGCGTCATGACGTTTTTGGTCGGCCATCGACACCGTTGTGGTAGTACTATAGTGGAACCAGACAGACTTGTACTACGGACTTGACTGGCCCGGCACGGGCGTCACTTTTAAAACCCTGCCATGATGCCAATAGCTGCGTCAATACATATCTCCGCGTTCTGAGACCTAGTCCACTCCCCAAGTCTAACAACGTGTGCTCCGCCAAGACAATCCGATGCAGGGTGACTCTACTTTTCTTGGCTCGCGGCGCTCGCCATCGCCGTCCGCCCCGCTTCTCGGAACGTCTCCAACGCCCTCCATGCCGCGCCCGACCTGATACTCTCCCTCGCCAACTTCATCCCATCCGTATAACTCTCCGCCACCCCCGCGACGACCAACAACGCCGCCGCATTCATCAACACGAACTCCAACACCGGCCTCAGCCCGTCGTCCACCAGCGCCCCGTCGCCCGGGGTCAACAACCGC
>JBBPMW010001068.1:0-11939 GCA_038090535.1 Tylopilus alboater | reverse complement strand
GCTGAGCGTCATGCCTTGGAAAATAGATTTCATATTATATCCAAGCTGTACGCTCTCTTTCGAGTTTTCCATGCACGTACGTACGTATCGTTCACATCGCGCCACTCCCGAATGTCTAGCTACGCCAATTGTCTGCTGGCGACACTCAACGCGCGCCTCGCCCTGCGAAGCACGACCGACAAGCACACGCCGGTGGCGGTATGGTAATGCACCACGTCCGACATCACGTTGCTGTCAGGGCAGACGGGCAATCAAATGAACGTGATTCAGGTTCATACGTAGGTTGCTGAACGTTGATCATTCGACGCAACTAGCTTTAGAACCGAGCCTTCCGTGCGAGCCTACCGGCCCCTCACACATTGACTAGAAATTCGTTAGGTTTATCACCGAACTATTTCGAGTCTACTGCCGCCCGACCGTTTCCTCCATCAGCCTCGTCCAGATTTCGTCACCGGTGAAGTGGATAGCTTCGTTGATACATCCACCCTTACCCCACACGATTTCGATGTCACAAATTGGCTTCATGCCTCCTGACCTCCCCATTGGTCATAAGCCCATCAAATACCGTGGGAGACGATCGATGATCCTTGACCAAGCTTAGAGCCATGTCGATGGAACTGCAGCTTGCAGTGAAGCGGATTTATCTGAAGACGATATGACACATTCTGCCTCATGATGAGAAAGCGTGCGCCGAAACGTGAGCTATTTCCCGTCCCGCCCATGCCCTTTTTTCTTATCTTACCTTCTCGAATGCCAATGCTCGCCTTGCGCGTGCGGACCTCGACCTACTTCATCTGGTTACCATGCTTTCAACAAAGGGCCTTACAGCATCCGAACTATTACATCGGGGAGCTCACCATGTACCCACCTTCATCACGCACGTGTATGTTCACACTTCTACTTGACTGAGATTCGTACCCCGCCCAACCATGTCCATTCCCCCCCTTGAATTCGCAGCGCATCTCCAACTTCCACCTGTTGCGACGTACTCCGACATCATTCTCTATAAGTGGGCTCTCAAATCTCCCACGGATGAGACGACTCCACCCGCTCTTGATAACCTTCGAAGTCAGGACCTCTTCACGGGTACAAATAACGAGCAAGAATTTTACCTTGCATCCTCACGCATACAGATCAGAGGTGTGGAAGCCCTCGAATTCATGTACACTACGATGGACAAAACGTTCGTCGGAGATGAGATCGCTGTGCGGTGGATTACGGGATGCCTCCACCAACTTGCTTCTGTCGTCGTCGACCCGACGAACATTCTGCTAAATGTCAGAAAAGGTTGTGATCCAGAGCTCTTTTATCACAGCATCCGACCTTGGTTCTGTGGTGAGGACTCTGATCCGACACACAGGAAGGGGCTTTTTGAGGGACTTGACGAACGCCCGGAGATAGACCCACCGACGCAACGCTCTTCAACTTGGCGGGCGGGTATGCACTGCGGAATCAGAAGATTCAGAACACCCGCCATCAGAACATCAACCATCGAAACACTAGCCATCAGAACACTAAGCATCAGAACACCAACCATCAAAACACTAGGCATCAGAACACTAACCATCAGACGCTAACCATCAGAACACCCATCATCAAAGTACCCACCATCATTCTTGGCTGTTACCTTCCTTGAATGTTCCACACCTTTTTTATCTTGCAACAGTGTTGATCTTCTATCGATATTCTTGACACTATGTGGACGTTCTGAACGAGAAAATTCTGGTGAGACGCTTTAACCGGGTTTTCCTTTGACTCTTACTAGTAATGTTTACACGTCCCATTGGCAGGCAGATTTTATTGTCTGTTTTTCTGAAAAGGTGTCTCTTATCATCAAATCTTGAATGTTCACACGAAAAGTGAGTGGAATTCTCGTCTGCATGTTTGATAACTACCCAAGCTAGCAGTTGATGAGAAGATGTGGGAACGCTTGAGAAGACTTAGTTCGCTGCGAAGGAATACCAAAAAGTAAAACTGTGTCCCAAGAAGTGTCGCGAGCTCTTCTTCGCCGAATGGTTGGGAAAGAGGAAGTTTCAGTACCAGGGGTGTACACGGACCAGGGTAAACCTAGGGAGGGGTGAGAATAGCACGTCCAGGTAAGCGTGTGAGTTTGCCTTCAACTGTCAGTAGGGCGTTGAAAATGTACTTGCATAGGAACGAGATACCATGGGGGATGGGGAATGTCGGCATATCGTATCTCACTTGTTCCTATACAAGTAACGAAATTGAGGCATACCTAACGAGATTATCAGGGATGGCCTCGAAGAGTGAACGAGGTGATCTCATGCTTCATCACATGAGACTGATAGTAATACCAACTTCGCGCTGCAATAGTCGTTGACCGAATCGCTTCGACTGTTACTGTCTCGCAGAACAGACAAGTATTGCACTTCACACGTAACCCTCCGGGAAGCTCCGGGTCCGGGAGTGCCTTGGGATTCAGTACGATTCATTGATAACCGAATGCTTGAATGCTTCATGGTCGAAAGAAGCGAAAGCATCTAGGGTTGATCTAGGGTCTTCAAGAGCGTATAGGGTGAGGAGCGGATCCGCAGCGTTGCTTATCACCAGATTGTTGGGATTGGGGCTACAATGATGTGCATGTAATCTGGTACAGTAGCCCGTTTCTTGGCAGGATGGTGATCAATTGATAGCCTACTACAAAAACGTGCGTGCGAGGGAGCAATTCACTGACGCTTAGGGGCCCTAGATAATGGTAGGTGGTGTTATTTGTCGCTCGTGCGAGTTTGGCAATGCTGCGGCCCTCAGTTATGCTTCTTTCGATATTGTTAGGTCTAATAGTGACTTACCCGAGAACGAAGCAGAAACCAAATCAAAAGCGCTGGCAGTCGGTCGTCGTTGGCAGCATTCCAGTTGAGAGTCAGAGCATTATGTAACGCGCGCCACCGGGAGGACTTGCAAGTTTTCACGCCTGTGAACTGACATCCTCCGCAGGAACGACTGAAGGCGCGTGACGACGTCTTTCTCATTCATATTCAACATTTAATCATGTCCACCACAATATTGTGTAGGCCGGGAATAACTTGGCTGTCTCGCTGTGATAACAACACGACACGACAATCACAGCTCTCGAATGGCCTGTACCGAACGGCTGTTTTTCTGCAATGTGTCATGCCTGCAGAGCCTATCTTCGCGTGAATCTCCGAGGGCAGAGGTCGCGTCTCCGGGACCAGACGCTCGAAATTCTTATTAAACCTCCCCCTCTCTTCCCAATCTTCTACATTATCTTCTGGAACTAGACACGGCGCTCTCGATAGCTTCACTCCTTGGTGGGTACACACAACTCAGCTTATCTGTGCAGCAGACGACTCACGAGATGCAGACAATGATCAATGCACAACCACCAGTCATATCGGGAGGAGGGACATACGCTCATGGGCACCCTGAATGCTTCCTACGCTCCCAATCCTGGAGGACTGCCCAGAACTCCGCAGGCTACCTTCTCAAACACATCAACCCCGACATGCGCATCCTTGACGTTGGGTGCGGACCTGGGACAATCACTGCCTCATTCGCACGTCTTGTCCCACAGGGGAGCGTCACCGGGATCGAGTTTGTGTCGGAAAAATCCGACGTACTAGAGAAGGCACGCAAATACGCCGCTCAGCAGGGGGTTACCAACGTCTCCTTTGCACACGGGGATGTCTGTAACTTGGAGGGTATCCCTGACAACACGTATGACATCGTCCACTGCCACCAGGTTCTCCAACACGTTGGAGACCCTGTCCAGGCGCTAAGGGAGATGAAAAGGATCACGAAGCCTGGGGGAATTGTTGCTGCTCGGGAAGGGGATTCGAAGGCATTCGCATGGTTTCCCGAGACAGAGACGATGCAAGAATGGGTAGAGCTATATCAGAAGGTCGCACGGGCCAATCGTACGGAACCAGACGCCGGAAGGAGGTTGATCTCGTGGGCACTCGCCGCTGGGTTTGACAGGAGCAAAATTGATGCCACGGCTGGGACGTGGTGCTTTAGTAGTCCAGAGGAGCGCAAGTGGTGGTGCGACATATGGGCGGATCGCACTGTTAGTTCGACGTTTTCAACAAACGCGATCAACAAGGGGTTTGCCACTCGAGAGACACTCGAGAGGATTTCAAACCACTGGCGAGAGTGGGCTACGAGGGAAGACGGATGGTTTGTTGTTCTCCACTCGGAGATCGTTTGTCGTGCTTGAGCTTGTTTTTGTTTCGAGGGACTCGGGTGACCGGAGTTGGGTAGTCGCATCCTTCCCATCACCAAAATGTCGGCTGTGTTCTTCATCTGTAGTATTTCAGCTGCCTGTATGACCTTACACAATTCAACTTGCGTAGCGTAGAAAAAAGATGTCGTCTATTCTTACTACGCACTGGCAGTTATTCAAGATGTAGCGCCGCTACGGGGTTCATAAAAGTGGATCATTTCGTTCCGAAATTACTCGACTTTTGGCTGTTCATCCACACGATTTTTCCTGCACGCAAACCGAAGAATCGAAGACTTCCTTCTTCCACTGTATGCTTTTGTATGGGTCCGAAAAAAGGGCCTCCATCCGATCGCTTACCGATAACGCTTAGATATGCTAATATACCATTTTTGTGCCTGTTTAAAGTGTCGGTGGGTGGCGTTAAAACCTCTTTTTTGCGGTCGACTGTTAATTTCTCAACATTCTACAATTTACATACATCGTACTCTAGGAGTGACTTAAGAGCACCATACATTTCTGATCTTAACTATTTGTGGTGTTGTGTTTTCTACTTCAAATTAGCTGCTAAGTGCTGGTGGATGTGACTGTATTAATACTGGAGTACCTATGCGATTGTACTGTAGCGTCTAGGGTATGTTCTAGTCCGTGTCGGTGGGAAAACAAGACATGGACATTATGGTCTTGATCCGTTCCGACGTTACTGTCATGACTTGTGAACCTGCGCACCATTCGTCACCCTCCGACACCGCCCAATCCTCGTCCCTACGCGTACGAGCGTCTCGAGCGACGCACGTCCGTTCACAACCAAGTCCTCATCCCACTCTACCGCCCCCTTTTCAAACAACACCACGATCGTCGACCCACCTGCAATATTCATGTCAATACCCTCAACGGACCACACCGGCCAAGACCAGACACTCGCCAAACGCGAAATACCCCAGTTCTTGGCCACGCGTGACGTGCTGCCCCTCGTGCACCGTCGTGTGGATGCTCCCTACCATCATCGCACCGACGCAGACCGCCATGACCCGTCCAAACTGCGGACTCTCAATCGGCACGATCTTGCGTGCGTTCTCCCCATACACATCCAGGGCACTCCGAATCGCTTGAGGCTGTTCACCATACTATCAGTCAACGCCGACGCAGAAACACGACACGCACATTGACTGTGTAATACTCCCCTGCAATATCCGTCATCCGTCCAATCACCCCATCCACAGGGACATGGAATCGATGATAATCCTGTGGCGCCAACCGGAAAATCGCCAACGTCCCACCGACATATCGTTCCGTTTCCTCACGATATGCGTCCCCGAGCAAGCGCCCGATGGTAAAATCGCGCCCTTTAATCCACAGACGTGTCGCCTCCAAAACAGTCTCAAACACCATGAGACGACAGTCGGCGGCGCTGACGAGGAGCGTGGGGTCATCGGGTGAGTCGATTGGTCTGGCGTCCGGTTTTAGTTTGCTGACATTTCCAAAAAGACGGATGATGATCAATCTCTGGGAAACAAGAAAGATATGATACGCATCCTTACCGATAAAAGAATTCGTTGAATGTTTCTGACCAATCATCATCGACAAACATCGCTAGATTAAAAACAAAACACCACGCACTGAACGAGTCGACAGGATCTAGAAATTCGTCTACCTTGAGATTGTAAAAATCGATAAACGCCTGAATGTTTTGAGTTGACTCTGGCAAATCGTATTTGATACCCTGCTTGATCGACAACGACTTGAGCAGCCGGCGCGCTACCGGCCGTAAACAGAACTCAACACACGACAACAGGGGCGAATAAGTTACTCACCCCGCGCACCCTCCATCCGTCCTCGCGCACCCTGGATACAACCATGCATTAGTCGTCGTCACTCTCAATCACTGTTCAACCGACACGCGACAGACAGACCTTGTATAATAATCGAATGCCCAATCGGATATACACCTGCATCTTTTCTTCTTCCAATTGCCCAGTCACCCGATTTTGTACGATAATATTCGCCGAATTCTAGCAACGACATGTCGATGAGCGATGCCCTGGGCAATGCTTGAATATCAAACAAGAAGATCCACATACCGCGCCGAGCTTGTAGTTCCCGCTAGAGACCTTTGTGATGACCTTCGTATACCATTTCCGTTGCGCTTGACTGGGCGTGACAAAGTTGCCTACGACGATCCGGTCCACCTTGGCCCAATCCTGGCTGGCGCAGATAGCCAGATGCGTCATGATATCCTTCTCAGCTTTGGAATTTAGTCGTGGTCGATGACACAACGGGCAATTCTTGATGTTGATGACCCGCTCAAAGTGATGGTCTTCGTTGGCGAGCGATCCGAACAGGCCCCCATTGGAAGAAACCTCCTCCGAATCGGACGACGCATAGCTGAACTTGCGGGTCGAAGGTAGAATAGATGAGGTGGTTGAAGACGCCGAGAGTGGTTCTGCCACGTGTACCAACGGACGTTCACTCGGCTCCGTCAAGTACTGTTCTGGTGGAGCAGGATGCATATACGAAGCATGCTCCGTCGGTGATTCGTCGTTCAGCATCACGTTCAATGGTGGTCCACAAAAGTCCAAAGCGCCCAAAAAAAACTTGCCCGGGCCACGATAGTCAACTTCGTCACCTGGCGTTGGCGAGGACCCGCTGTCAATGAAGCTGTCTTCCGTGTTCAATCTTTTCCTTTCACTTCGCGGTCGACAGAGCTCATTTTCAAGACACATGATTGCTTCGGGTACCGTCAGCTCGTCCTCTGCCGGTCTCTTTCCATAACGGAAAAAGAACGAGTCGATGGTTTGTGTCGAGAGCGTCGATCCGAGTGAATCTAGCATGGATGTGATCTCGAGGTGTGAGAGCGTGTGCGTATCATCCGTATCATACTGCATGAGATATTGAGCCCAGAACCTCTGGCGCAGCGCATCGTACGGCTGAAACTTGGCTCTTGCATAGAACAACAAGATTTAGTTCAAAGCCTTAGGCCCTTGACAAGGGACGATACAGACCTGAAGTGAAGCAGCGGATTGTGTTTCGCTTCCCAAGGCATCTCCTTGGCCGTCACCAACGGCAGATGAAACTCCTTCATGGGATGACTGCCATCATCAGCTTTGTCGTACAAGCCTGTCTTCGGATCCGGCTGCGGCGCATCTTTGACAAGATCCGAGACGTCGAACCAGGCATTGCCCACGTGGTCGTTCGAGGATAGCTTGTCCCAATCGAGCACTGTCATCTGTGCCTTGAACGACGTCTCGTAACGTCGCACATGAAAGAGGAGCTTCTCGTCCCATGTCGGGTTCAGGCAGTGTCGAATGACGCGCGTACGAAACACCTTTTTGCCGAACGAGATGACGACAAAGGGGTCCATATCCCAGCCGGTACGCGTCACTAGAGCATTCACATGGATAGCGAGAGCAGAGACGGTCAATTACCCCAACTTAGACGTGAGAGACAATCACGTACTGTTCTTAAGCCTCGGCAGATCCGTTGCCCCTTGAATCTCCAACATGACAATCCCGACGATATCGTTCGCCGCAGAAAAGTTGTAATCGGCACTCTTACTCATGGCCCATGATCGCTTGAATCGATGCTTGGCAGTAGTGCTCATTGTTGGAATGGATCCCGCACTCGCCGACCGACGATGTCCGAAATAAGAGGGAATCGGTGACGATGATGGGGCAGGCGATACATTACCCGTCGCCGTCGCTGGTGGCGGGGCAACCAAAATCGACGGTACCGCTACATCTACTGCGTGAGGCGTGGGCGTAGGCGCTCCCTCGTACGACGGACGCGTCGACAATGGCGGTCTGCGAATAAATAACTTCGGTAGCTTACTGCGGGACGTCGAGGATGCCGTTGGCGTGACGGGAGTATGTGTCGCCGAATCCACGACGGGAGACGGCCGGACGGTACCAGGCGTCTTGTCCGGCCCGGGACTTATATCTATGTGGATCATGGGCGGGGGTATGTGGAGACGAGGCAGTTGTGGGGACGGGATGTCGTCGTCGTCGTCATCATCCAAGTCATTATCATCTTCGTCGGAACTGATGCCCCCGTCATCTTCAAAGGCGGGCCCGGTAAGATGGGAGCGCAGGGTACCAATACCTTCCGTCTGCGAAGATGTCTCATTCAGGGCCATTTCCAAAAGAGGGGCCGAAAGAGACTTACGGGCGGTGCAGAGACAAGACTCGGTCGGGAACGTTTGGTAAGCTCACGAAAGACGCCATCGAAGCCCGTCAGTGAATGGGCATTCGGGGGTGAGATGAACCCGAGTTTGATTTGCACCGAGCCGGAGGCGTGCGTGGTCGCCCGGGTGGACACGAGCGACAGAGATGACGGCTGCGATGTGGGAAGGGCGTGAGCAGAGGCGATGCTAGCTGCGCGATCGAAAGCACCTTGTTCTGATCGTCGTTGAAACCAAACGCGTTCCCTTCCCTGAACCAATCTTCCAACGGCAGCGCGACTTCGCCGAGGTATTCCTTTCTAAGCATGCTGTCCCTGTCCCAGACGACAATCTCGACCGTACCAAGCCGATCGGCGAGGGAAAGATAAATGGGAAAATCGAACGTAGCATCTTTCAAAGTAAACTCTGGGTTTGCATTGCGCTTGATGACGGGGGTGTGGTGCCTCGTATTCAATAAGGAGACGACGACGAAACTAGGAAAGAGTGGAATGAAGCCCTAATGTATTGCGCGACAAGTATGGCTTACGGATCGCAGGAGCTATGTTTGCTGCGGGAGCAGAGATCCTTGCAGCTGAGGACCTGCAGACGGAGAAGGACCACGGGCTGTTCGCCCGGGGAAGGTGAGATTGAGCTCCTTCCGCTTCCGCGACCGCCCGAGACGCGTGCTGAGAAACGAGCAGCGGTCTTGAGTGCACGACCAATCTTCTGGGCCTTCTTGGGTACGGGAGGGATCATGATCATGGAGGGAGTGGACGAAGAGGTGGAGTGGAGCGGCACAGCAACAGCAGCCCCTAGATCCAGATGCTCGGCAAGCGGTAAGGCCTTGAGGCCTCGAGGATTAGGGCGCGCACTAGTCCAATCCATCTGCTTAGAGTCACGATTCAAATCATAGCCCAAAATCCTATTGCCAATTCCATGTATCGGAAAGTCCAGGATGTATGTCTATGATGCTGTGTGGTATCTAAAAGTCTCCAGACGTCCATGAATCAAGTTATATAAAGATAACGCTGCCCATGTAACAAGTCCTCCACCCGCAAGCGGAATCAGGACAAGAAGACCATCGCAAACACAACGCCAGCGACGGTAGCAACAGACGAAATGCCGACAGCTGATGCACCGTTGGACGTCGGCGCGGCAGCACCGGCAGATGCCGCACGCGTACTGCTAACCGAGTTGGTAGGTTTGCCAGTGGTTGCTACAATAGTGGGAGTAGGCAAGGAGGGGTAAAGGTCGGTGGAGTGGAAGGTGCGACAGTTGGAAGAAGCGGGCACAGCTGCAGTGTATGGCACATTGGTAATGGGGCCCAAAGACTCGGGAGGCTGCATGTAGGTCGAGGTCTGACCATTCGAACCCTTGTAGATACCGGGCGGAGTCATGTTGTCACCATCACAAACCTCGAACGTGCCGTTCTTGGCATTATTCGGAGCATTGTACGCACACCCAAGACGATCGTAGATGTTCTGACAAAAGGCGCCCGGGGTCTTGCCCGCAGGATCGCATATCTTTAGACAGAAACCACTGCCACCCATGAAGCTGACAAGGGGTCAGGATACGCTTAAACTGACAGTAATGAAAGGAACGCACTTTGTCCAGTCGCTAACCTGCTCATACGTGTTGTTATCGTTATTAGTGCTTGGGAAAGCGTTCGAGTACACGAGACCGCCAAGAGGGTTACCGCGCTAAATAGGAAATGAGAGAAATTTTCAAGCGGAAGAAAGTAAACCAACCAAGTCAGCACCATGCGGGTCGAGCTCTCCTCCATAGTCATCGGAGGCGATGTTGATGTTAACCTGATCGATGAAACCTGCAATCTGGATGTAGTCCGGTGTCTTGATGAGTTGGACACCCTTGAGAGCACCGGCGGGAATGAGACGGGTGCCGTGGCCAGGCTTGCTGCACCAAGCAACTTCCTCGCCTTCAGTGTCACCGATGGTTGAGTTGGGCTTGGAGGGAGCCCATAGGCAGAAATCTGAAAGAGAGTCAGTGTGGTGGCCAATGACTGCCAATACGGACGTACCGTCAATGTGGTTTACAAAGCTCGTTTGGCACATCGAATTCTGGTTCTCGGTTGTCGAGTTGCAGATGTTGTACCCGAGTTGGGGACCGCGGATGGCGGCGGTGTTGTAGTCGACTTGATAAGGCTAATCGACGGGTGAGTACAAGAGGGGGCGGGATAGAATATGTACATACGATTCCACTGGGATACGCATAGTGCTTGCTGTAGAGCGGAGTGGGGGCAGCGGGATCAGGCTGAGCAAGTACGACGGAAGCGGCAGCGACGGCCAGTAGTGCGGAAAGAGCGGAAGGGGACATTTATTATGTAGTGATGAGCTAGTAGACAGATTCAGACAAGAAGGCGAGCGAGCGAGACGAAAAACAGGCTTGAAATAGTCGTCGGCTAATACCGTCGGCATTTCCCAGTTCCCTCGCGCATTGACCAAGGCACGTGATCCAGACACGAGCCATAAACACCAAACGACAGCGCGCACGACACTTCACTCTCTCCACCATGGCCAAAACCACCACAGGTCTGTTCTTGTCCTGTAGCCGCCAGAGCTAACCTCACTCGTTCCCAGTCACGTCCTCAAAGACGGCCACCAAACGTGCCAATGCCAAGACCTCCAAACAAGGTCAGTGTATGCGTTGCCTCTGACACACCACGCTCGACAGACGTGTAGACAAAGAGGACAAGCCAAAGCGTGCCCCTTCAGCATACAATCTCTTTGTACAGGCCAAGATGAAAGAGTGGAAAGAGAACAACCCGGGCGCACCCATCAAGGAGGCCATGGTCGAGGTATATGCGCATACACCCACTCTCCTATCTGTCTCACGTTCACGTCAGATCGGTGCGTTGTGGAGGGATGCACCAGAAAATCCCAATCGCGGCAAGGAGCCAAAGTCTAGAAAACCCAAAGCCAGCGCGCACAAGCCGGCAGTCAAGAAGTCACCACCAAAGTCGAGTGGTGCGGAAGCGTCTGGCGAGGAGAGCAATTGGTGCGATCGCCCTTTTCTACGACGATGACCACCCACTGACTTTTCTTTGTAAAGAGCCACTATTTTTGTTCGTCACTGTATTCATTAGACCCTGTGTTCCAAGCTTCAGCGACACAGACATAGACATATGCGCCTGTGGGTGAGAGTAAATAAACTAAAATAACCTCTCTTAATCGACTCTTTGTTTGTCACGTGAGATGCGTCATACTCTTTTCCAAACTTGGAAGGTTCTCCTATCCAGAATGACGACATTGACGACTGCCGCGTCTACTTAGGCTGACTCTCACAGCGTTCTCTTGTCACCCAACCATGGACAAGACATCTTCTGTTATCGCAGCTCTCGACGCTGGCAAGCTTCCCAGCCAACGCCAGCTCAATGCCATCATCGACTGGATCCTCAACATCATTCCGTCTGATTCACGCGAGCTCGAAAAGCTCACCCATCCGGGTAGTGCCATCGCCCGCGGCCTCGTTGATGTGCTCGCTGCGTACAAGCAGTTGGGCGCCAACAAAAACTGTACATCACCTAGTCTCGTTCCCCCTGCCTCGTTGACTGTCCCCCCAGATGAC
>JBBPMW010001067.1:0-11948 GCA_038090535.1 Tylopilus alboater | reverse complement strand
CTTCTGCGAGTTCACCTGAACCATAGCATGCTGCTCTTGTTACATTACTGTTTCATCCCGCACTTCTGCTCATCGACTTCGGCCACTTCCAATATAATTCAGTGATGCTTGGTATGTAAATCGCATCACATGTACTGTACAATTTGATGTAATCGCGCAACTAGGATTTACATTGTTGGCGATCAACGCGTTTGCTGTCGGGTTTGACTTGGTCGGGGCAGTTCTCTTTGTGCTCAGCCTAGGCTTCAAGCAAATGTCCCTTTATTATGCCCCCGCTGTTGGAGCATATTTGCTCGGAAAATGTATCTTCTTGGGATCCAGGGAGGGGTGTGTTTGCCGCTTGGTGGACGAATGTACGGTGCTGACATCGACATTAGCCTTCAACTGTTCACCAGATTGGCACTGGTCACCACTCTCTCTTTCGCGATCCTCTTTTCACCTTTCCTTCCTCCATTCTCTCCCATATCCACTCTCAAAGCCTCCATAACACGCATTTTCCCATTCTCCCGTGGTCTATTTGAGGACAAAGTCGCAAACTTCTGGTGTTTCACAAATGTCACCGTCGTCAGATGGAAACGTTTATTTGAGGGAAAGGAGCCATTGCTCATCAAAGGCTCCTCGGCCTTAACAACGCTCGGATTTCTACCTGCTGTTGTTGGACTTCTGTGGGGGTGTTACAAAACGCCATCCTCATCTCCAGCAGATCAGCTGTCGCAAGCATCGACGCCGACTCTGCCTTTGCTCCCTTATGCGCTGCTGACGACCTCGATATCGTTTTTCCTCTTTTCGTTCCAGGTACACGAGAAGTCCATTTTGTTACCTCTCCTCCCCCTTACCCTCCTTCTTTCCGGCGCGTCGCCCGGTGAAGAAGTATTTGCATGGGGTGCTTTCGGGAACATCGTTGGCGTCTTCAGGTCAGCTAATTCGTATTTTCCTACCTGATAAACCTCACGAATGACGTCACAGCATGTGGCCATTGTTAAAAAAGGATGGTCTCGGCGTACAATATGTCGCGATGCTCTTACTCTGGTGCCGACTCATAGGGTACAATCCCTTGCGGGTGCAATTCGACTCTTTCGTGCACTCGCTCTCGACCGTGCGTGACTTTTTCGGCCGCCGTGTCAACCTGTCCGGGTGATTGACGAGCACCCGTCCTAGATCGCCAATATATCAATGATCCTTTTGCATCTGCTCGAAATCGTCGTAACGCCCCCCGCGCGCTACCCTGACCTGTTCCCTGTCCTGAACGTTCTCGTGAGCACGCCCGTCTTTGGGCTGATATGGCTATGGAGCATCAAACGCAGCATCCAGGTCAGCTGGGCGATTGCCGGGCTACCTGGTTCGGGAACTGACAGCAAGGTCATGCTCGCGAAAGATTGCGCGCATGATAGCGAAAACGAGCACGTGGGGGCAACGGTCCGGCGGCCCGTGGAGGGTGTTCGCCGGGATGTGGGCATGCGTGCGGTGAGCTTGGGATACGCAAGTGGGCAGAGTGGCCGCGCTAGCGGGAGGGGATCTGGGGACCCGAGGCGGAGAGCTTTGGAAAGGTCGTCGAGGCGAGCGGGGAGTGTGGAGGTGGAAAGGTGTGAATGATGAAGTCCGAGTCTCTGGGGTGCATTCTGGATGGGATTCGTACTGGGTCTCGTACACGTCGACACTGGTCTATTTATTTATCTCGGTCTCATCGTCAGTAGAAACGCTAGGCAATCCTCAACATGAACTACATTAACCACTCTGTTCAGGCAAATCGTGCTAAATTCCCTGCGCTAACGTGCACTGTACGTGAACCTACGCGGAAAGCCCAGACTAAGATCTTAGGCCCAAAGGTACTTTACTTGCTGTTCGGGGTATCTAGTCCCCTTCACATCGGCGTTCTCGATGACCTGGTTAATCTCCCGCAGTTCCGTCTCGGTGAACACGACATCGCCACCCGCAGAATTCTCAAGGGTACGCTTGGCATGTCTGAAAAAAGAACATCAGATATGCAAGCAGACTTGCAGCGAGAATTTGGGCGTACGAGGATCCAGGAAGAGGTATGACGTGTGGCCCTAGGGAACCAACCCAGGCGATAGAAAGCTGTGCGGGGGTGATATTCTTCTTCTTGGCAAGCTCGGTCAGAGTATCCACGATGGCAAAGTTGTGCCTCATGTTCTGATGTGAGAGATGTCAGAATTCTGACCATGTGGGAGACGAGACTCTTACATCTTCCTCGAAACGAGGCATGTGACGGCGTATATCCCCCTCTGGATGGTACGTCAATTCTGCTGACTTTAAAACCACATCAGAGTCACTTACTAGGAATATCCTCAAGTCTCTTGATCTGCCCGGTCAAGAAGCCACTCCCAAGTGGCCTATACTATCGTCAAGATATGATACGAATTTCAACGAGGGGGAGCTTACGAGTAAGCCGCAACTGCTACACCAAGTTCCCTAGCAGTGGCGATGACTAGAACAGTAAGGTGAGATCAAAATGCGGAAACCAAAACATGTCGACCGACCGTCGCGTGTCTGTTGCTCGTATGAAAACGGACTGACCTCAATCTCGACGACGCTAATCGGGTGAACCTACAAGGGGGCTCAGCGGTGTCGCGTGTATGACGATCGTGGTTGCCGCAAACCTTGTGACCGCGACGGAGGGTCTCTGCACTGCATTCGGACATGCCAATGTGGTCCAACTTTCCCTCGCCTCTGAGCTTCGCCAGCGCAGCGATGGACACCTCCACGGGAACGTCGGGGTCGATACGAGCGCACTGGAATAGGTCGAGGCGCTTGGTTCCTCTTAATTTTTCGTTCACCAAGTTAACGCTCCGAGCAATATTCTCTGGACTGAAAGTCCCTATTGAGCTCATTTAATTCCATCTATAATGGTGATCACTCACGAGCAGTCCGGACGTAATTGCCCAGGCGAGAGCCCTCCCTGCAAAGGCATAGAAATGTATTGTCAGATGCATGCGCAACAAGTCTGTTCCCTCCAACTAGCCTTGATGGACAAAAATGTCCTGTCGACGTACTCGGGGTACTTCTCGAAGAATCTGGCAATCATTTCCAGATTCGTGGTGGACAGATTATGCCCGTAAAATTCTCCTGTTCGAGGGTTGCAATGACATGATCGAGCATATTGGCAACATCCACGCACCTCCGTTGATAAACATTTTAGCACCAGGGGGCAAGGCATCGACGCCTGCTTTGATTGCTTCAAAGCACTGCTCGTCAGGAACCGGAACCGGATTCAATCTACAAGACGGTCTTGTCAGACAGGCGAACCACAAGCGAGAGTTCTTGATACTCGCGTCATCGTCATGAGACCATGCTATCGCAGGGATAGTGAGATTGTTGGCAGATTGGATGGAATGACTGGCTCTTACAGCAACCTTTCCAACGACGACATTGGATGCCGTTCCTCCGAGGTTGGTCGTAACACGAGCCATTGAGTGTCTTGTTTTCAGTGGAAGGTGACCAGGTGGGTTGCGAGGGTTTGTTGTCTTGCAGTTTCCATGATGGACGACTGAGCATTTATAGGCCTCACAACTATGCGACACGCATTCTCGGCAACACTGTGATCAGCAATATTGGTCATTGTCACCCTACGACGAATGAGTTGGACGTTTGAATGAGTTACCAGAACCAGACCACTTTGATGATCCCAGCATACAATGCTAAGTTCCTGACGGGGTAGTCATCGAGGATGACACGATACATCAACCTGATGACAAAGGGGACGTGGCGTTACAGATCAGACTTGCCGACAATTCGGACGCTGACAAGCTCGAATTCTCAGGCTTACCCAGTGAAGCCGTTCAATTGCGTGTGCCAGCCTGAACAAGGTTGTCCGCTCAGTTTTGTAGCTCGGGTGCACGGATGCCTACTCGAGCGGCCGGAAGCGGCGCGTCACCTTTATTTCCTCTGCGCTCTCGGGTGTATAGTCCGTATTACTACTGATTCCGGCGAAAAAAGTACATTTCGACTAACGGGAAACACACTCGCTGTCCAGGACAATCCTCCCCTACATCTTAGAAACCAAGGAATTCGGGGAGGGAATAAATTGGCTAGACGGATTACATGCTGGATTGAGTTCATAGTACATGAATTTGAAGGACTAATACATTGGCGGTTAAGCAAAGGACTGCATGAGAGTTATGGAAGGGACACGAAGAGGATGCATTTATGCCTGAAGTTGTCCTTAGCAAAATGGAAATGATGTTGTCATAAGAAACCTACTGGGCGGTAATTGAACGACCTCAAATTATGATCCAAAACGGCCTGGAAGTACTTCGCATCAACAGTGGTAGCAATTCCGTTCGGATACCAAGCGGTCGATGGCCTCCTGGCTCAGATAGCGACGTAAATGCAGTTCACGCTCTTCGTATGTTCGTTGGGTACGAAAAAGTAATTTCGTTAACACTATTTTTTCCTCTAGAGCCTCCTTGAACTCCTTCAACAAAATGCTTTCTAATGGTTGCACTGGGTCTGCGACAAAAGACAAACTTGAAGTCTGGTCACATAATATTGTGCCTTGTTTTTTGTTCCCAAATGGAGGACCTACCATGACAGAAGGCGCTTTCGGCAGGGAATCGTGATATTTGGTGGATTGTCCGGTCAGTTCTGCAGGCTCCGGTTCTACAGGCGAGGTAAGAGACTGCGACTCCAGAGTGTGATGAAGGGGTTTACGGAGCCTGAGTACAGCAGGTAGTTCTTCTCCAGGGAGTAGTCTGAATACGGTCGAAGGAGGGGAGGACTTCATAACGAACAGCGTGATGCAGTAGCGTGCAACAGACCTTAAAGTTATATCAACTTGCCATGAGGCCTCGAAGGCGCAGTCGTGACTCGTAACGCGTGATATGATCATGTCACGGTTACAACTGAGATCAGGCCTCACTATGGTACAAAGTGTCGGGATGCTTCTTGGGCTTACTCGACGTACGGCTGCTACTTGTAGCTGGATATAAAATCAGGGCTGCCCCATCCCGAAACGATGATTTGTCTCAAGCCCAAAGGTATTTCGCGTGCTGCTCAGGGTATCTAGTCCCCTTAATATCGGCGTTCTCAATCAACACAGTGATCTCTTGCAGTTCCGTTTCGTTGAGCACGACATCGCCGCCTGCAGAACTCTCAAGCGTGCGTTCGGCGCGTCTGTTGCACAGTGTTAGCGAGATGATGGCATGTGGTCAACAACATACGACGAGCCAGGCAGAGGGATGACGTGGGGTCCAAGAGAGCCGACCCAAGCTATGCAAAGTTGCGCGGGGGTCACATCCTTCTTCGCTATCTCGGCCAATGCATTTACAATGGCAAAGTTGTGTCTCAGGTTCTCAAGTGAAAGGGTGAGAAAAAGTAAATGCATGTGCACAGGGTGAATCTTACATCTTCTTGGAAGCGGGGCATGTAACGGCGGAAATCGCCCACTGTACAACACCTTAGGTATCGTAGTTACGAGATGCTTAGGGGTCGCCTACCAGGAACGTCCCCTGGTTTCTTGATCTGGCCTGTCAGGAAACCTTTCCCAAGTGGCCTTCAGGACCGCCATGAGAATATAGTCAAAATATCAGTAAAGGAATTTACGAGTAAGCCGCGACCGAAATGCCAAGCTCCTTCGCCACGGCGATAACTAGGGCAGCGTAGTCAGCCCGTATTTAGGGAATCAAACAGTTTAGCTAACCTTTGCGAGCTTCCGGCTCGTATGAAAACGGACTGACCTCTATCTCAACGACGCTGATCGGATGCACCTATGAATGAAGTTAATCGTGGACTTGCCGCCCTGCAGTGACACTCAAACCTTGTTGCCACGACGGAGGGTCTCTGCCCTGCATTCGGACATGCCAATATGGTCCAACTTTCCTTCTTTCTTCAAGTCTGCCAGCGCGGCAATGGACACTTCCACAGGCACATCGGGATCGACGCGAGCACACTGGAATAAGTCGAGACGCTTAGTACCTCTCAACTTCTCATTAACAAAGTTAACGCTTCGAGCAATATTCTCGGCCCTGAAAAAGTCTTTATGTTCGGCGGCGAAGGCGAACACATGAATTTGACAGCATCTACTCACGAGCCGTCTGGTTGCAGCGAGTTGGCTTTACCTTCCACCCTGAAAGCGTTATCAATATAATCATTGGGTCATCCTATGGCATGGACATGGATACCGACTTTGATTGACAGGAAAGTTCTGTTGACATACTCAGGATACTTTTCAAAGAACCTGGCAATCATCTCAAGATTGGTAGGAGCTGCGTTGTGTCCGTAAAACTCTCCTGTGTAAATGATGTCACGAACAAAGCGAATGGAGACGTGGGTGAGACTCACCTCCGTTGAGGAACATCTTAGCATGAGGGGGCAGAGCGTCGATACTTGCCTTGATTGCTTCGAAACACTGCTCGTCGGGAACAGGGTTTTCCCTCCATCTACAACAGCCCTGATCAGACGAGTGACATACAAACTACAACCGTCTGCCCACGTCATTGACATCAACCCATGCTAAGACAAAAGGAACTCAGATCGAGGCGAAGCTGAATTCGGAAACGCGTGACTTACAGCAACCTTGCCAACAACGATACTGGATGCTGTTCCCCCGAGGTTGGTCGTAGCGCGAGTCGTTGTTTCACAACAATGTTCGCTCAACGCTGACGTGTCCTCAGTGTGCACTGTGCAGGCCCGGGCCGCAGCGGGGAAGCCTGCATCCGATGTTTGCCGTGTTGACACCAGCTTCATGTTGTCTGCATTCGGAATGTAAGGATCACATGTTGAGCTCTGTGACCAACTTCATACGAAGCTGGCCAGCGACCGAAGCTAACTCCACCTGTCATGCCACCAGCCAGTCTCTGGCTTCCGAACTCGCCATGCTTGCGATTGGTGCAACCCAAATCTGTTCAGACGGAATGCAAACATGCGCAAATGACCCTTGAACTCTGGAGAATGAGGCCGTGAGGCTCGATGCCGACTGCCAGGTAGCCTGAGGATGGGTTGTGGTCTCAAGATGCAACGAAAGTGCGTTCTCACAATTGATTTTCAGGCACGTCTTCTCATTGGCTGCTAGTAGTCACGGGAGTACTGTAGACTCCGTACGAATTCAACACCCTCTGCACTCCGACTTTACCATCATCCCATTTGAACTCTTAATCAACATGTTCCTTGTGACGTCGTGCTTAACGGTTTCTCCACACAATACAGTTCTTCACCTATGGAGGCATACGCCGTTATCCTCCGAGAGTGGGCGGGAGTCTCGAACATAGGCAGGTAACCAATCTGTCTATGGGGCAAGCCAGGGCGACGGCCTGCCCCACAGACAGATTTGGTTACCAGTCTATCTCTAACGCGACACGACGCTGACCTCGAGATGTTACAAAGATAGAAAGTGACATCAAGGGTCTTCATATGCATGTGACCCTATAGTACCCTATCCACCACACCTCCCATTACGCAAATCCCGACTGGAAACTCGCTATCATATCTCAACATGAAACTACCCTGGATTGACGTCTCCATTCCTTTCTTCAATACTGCACCAGCATTGGTACCAGTTTCCGTGAACTGGTTCCCCAATAGGAGATGCAACTATGAATGTCACTTTTGCTTCCACACCAATACGAACCAGTTCATCCTCCCCCTAGAGGATGCTAAGCGTGGACTTCGTATGCTCGTTGACGCTGGGATGAAGAAACTCAACATTAGCGGTGGCGAACCGTTTCTCCAGCCCCGCTACATAGGGGAGGTCTTCAAATTCTGCAAAGAAGAGCTCCACATCGAGTCGTGCTCCGTCGTGAACAATGGCTCAAAAGTGACCGAGAAATGGTTGGACCGATACGGCCAATATCTGGATGTCATGGCCATATCCTGTGATTCGTTCAACATAGACACCAACGTCAAACAGGGTCGCGCGGAAAACGGAACCGCTACGACTCACGTTGACAATGTCTTCAAGGTCGCTCAGTGGGCCAAAGACAGGGGTATTAAAGTCAAAATCAATACGGTCGTCACCATGTTGGTATTTCGCAATCAACCATACAACTCGCTGATTTGTTCTCTCCAGAAACAACTGGGAAGAAGACATGAACGACCAAATCGAGCAACTTGCGCCTTTCCGCTGGAAGGTGGGCTTCAATGACTTGTTCAACTTACCTAGTTCAGGACACTAATTAATCTGATCGGACAGGTTTTTCAAGTGCTCCTATTGGACTCGGAAAACACAGGCGCTGAGACGGGCTCGATTCGTGATGCGCGGAATCTTACCATCACGGATGAGCAGTTCAAGGCATTCCTCGAGCGCCATGCTTCTCAGACGTGCCTGGTCCCGGAGGACAACGATGCTATGAGGGATTCATACCTTAACTTGGATGAAGAGATGAGGTAGGTGCTTTGTACGGAGAGTTTCAATAGGAGCCTGACGGCCGTCTGGTCAGATTCTTGAACTGTAAGGATGGTGGAAAGAAACCCGGCAAATCGTTGTTAGAAGTCGGCGTACAACCGGCGCTCCAAGACTCGGGCTTCGACGAGACTGCATTCAACGAGCGCGGGGGAATATTCGAATGGAAGAGAGAGACTCCCACATCTCTCGAGTGGTAGGTTCAAATGTCGATGCTTTGCCTCAGTGTTTCTTCGGAGGCGTGCTTCAGATTGTACTACTAGTGTAACATATTTTGTGCACCTCTCACCTAAGACTATGCTTCAAATCTTGTGGTAGTCTGGTGACCAGCTCGTGCTACGAGGGACTGCCTCGTAGCACGAGCTGGTCACCAGACTAGGCACGTAAGAAGGCCCCGGGGAACGCGACACTGCCTCTTGTCATCCCCCCTCTTCGTCTCTTTTCAGATCCCCGCGCAGTAGTGAAGGGCATGATCGCCCTTTTCCTCACACGGATTCTCATGCCCCTAGTATAGCAAGATCCGGCGTGGCTCAGCTAGGTTCTCATAGATCCCAAGCCGGTCACGAAAGATGAACCTTACCTTCGTTGTGCTGACCAGAGCAGAAAATAATTCAATTCAACCAACCTTATTCAATGATCGACACCCTCCCCGTTCCCCCATGTAGACCTACAGCGATTCGAAAAGCTACAGGATCTTCTCCTCCAGCTTCGTTAAGATTTGTCACCGTGTCCAACGAGACCCGTCGTGATGCGCAAATCACAAATGGTCTGCTTCAAGATCTGCTCGACACCTTCCTGTCCAGCGATTGCAAGGCCATACATGAGTGGACGTCCGACTGGGTGATGATAGAATCAAAGTCACGCGAGTGAAACTCAAACGACGACGAGACTGACTCAGGACACCTTGAGCACCTATCGCGAGAGCCTTGATGATATCACTTCCCGTGCGGATTCCGGAGTCGAAAAGGACACTCAGCTTTCCGGATCGTTGAGCAGCGCGGATTTTGCTCGAGCGCGCGATTGGTCAAGTGCATCCAGGGAGCCAATCGTGCCGTCCATCTGGCGGCCACCTTCAAGCGTTCCAATTTCAGCTCAACGACTGTTAACAGACGCGCAAGCAACACACCATGATTCGAAACAATTATTCCGTCGATTCCATGTGCGATCGCTTGCTCTGCATCCTGTGCGTCCGAGAGTAGACGTGCCATCTATCGACGGAATCAACAACGACGAACGCTACTCACCGAAACGCGTTGAATGCCTTTCAGCGTTTGACCAGTAAAATTGGTACCATCTGTGGCCATTCGGACCGTTGGCTGCAGCCATATCTTCGATGGATCGGGTGATTGCAAGGGACGCCGACGTCCCCAGCTGCGCGTGCGCTAGCGAGTTCACCGTCTGCATACAGAATGCCTTGCACGCCGATAGGCGCAACGAATAATGGGACGGGGTACTTCACTCCAAAGATCGATTCGGGGAACGATCTTCTGATTTTCCAGCCTCTTTTGATTGGCAACTTCCGTCAAGCATGTTCCTGCACTTCCAGAGGTGTGCATGTATGACGCTGTCGAGGCAAAGTAGAGAATTACTTTAATCATCGACAAGGTAAGTGAGTTTGACCTCGGAACGCACGCAAATGGTCCTTCATAATCTCTCTCGCTTTTTCTTCGATTTCTTTGATGTTGACGGTTCCAAGAGAAGGGGCTGGCCTATATAGATTCCGTCAAGAACTTGGTGTATTTGTCTGGAAGCGGGGGCTGAGCTTCGCCGTATTGAGGTTCCTATTCGTCGTGTTGAGTCGTAAGTTCAACCTGGCGAGGGACGTCGCGCCGTTAAATAGCTTGAGTGAGTTCACCCAAGGCCGGACGTCGGTCTTTATCATTCGCGCATTCTCATGCGCCAAGCTTACGCCAAGTTATCGATGAGATACAGATATATTCCCGTCATTGAACATGTCAGAGATTTCTGCGACCGCCGTGGTCGCCGTGCGTGATAAGATTGCAGTATGTTACTTATCGCATTCCAGGGCTCTGGTGGATAAACTAATTGAATGTGCGACGATGCATTATCGTGAGTGAGTTTCGATTTTCCGGAGCATCAAGAACTCACTTTCTCTGGTGAGTGGTCAGACACTGGTCTCGGCACCCAGGTTAACCTGTTGGATTCCGATGCGAAGGAAATCGCACTCGTTAATCAATGGATTCATTTCGCAGAGACATACTCACAACTTATCATCGGCGTGATATTTTGATTCTCTGTGCCATTCGATCGCGAGGGTATCGGTACTTGCAAGCGTCTGCTGAAATGCAGCTGGATATTGTTCCGAGTCCGCGGCGCGGAGTGACTCAGGCTGTGCAATTAGCCCCTGACGCGGACGGCCTGCAAATGGGGCAGATTGGTCATGCGCAGGGGTCGTGATCCGGGTGGCGAGCCGAGAAGCTCGGAAGGGGTAGCCTGTCGGAAGCCGGTGAACCCCTCCCAAGGGGTAACTGCATGGGTATGGGTAACCCGTGCGCGTCTCTCCCTCACCCTGGCATGAAGCAACGGCACAACGTGCACGATCAACGTGCGCGTTGTTCCGTCGCCCTCACCCACTCGCGCTGACCCATCCGTTCTCGCGGTCACCCCCCGTTTGCGCTGACCTGCCCTACTACCTGCGTCAAAACACATCAACCAGCCACGCACGCACGCACCCTGCCGTCTGCGTCAAAACAGGTTGGCCAGGCCAGCCATCACACCCTGTCGCGCATTGTGCGCGCGCGCTCGCACCCGCTCGTCCATCATCCACCCATTCGCGCTTGTGCAGGGGCGACGACATAACGTACACGATCAGCGTGCGCGTTGTGCCGTCGCCATCGCCCGTTTGCACCCTCCTGCCTGCTCGCGCCCTCTCCCACCTGTTCACCCTCACTCGCTCGCGCCCAGGCTCTGGGCCACCTGTTCATGCTCGTGCAGGGGCGACAACACAACGCGCGCGATCAGCGTGCGTGTTGTGCTGTCGCCCTTATCCGTTCGTGCCCTCCTACCTGCTCACGCCCTCTCCCACCCGTTTTCCCCACTCGCTCGTGCCCTCCAACTCGTCCATGTCATGGTGTGCAGCCATTGTGCTCGCCCATTCGTGCTGTCTCACTTGGTCTCGCTGTCACCAGGGCCCGTTCGTGCGCCTCCACTCCATTCACGCCGTTCGCGCTGTCCCACCAGTTCGTGCCTCTACTGACACCCACTCCATTCCGTCCACACCCGTGCAGGGGTGATGACGCAACATGCACAATCAGCGTGCACATTGCGTCGTTGCCCTTGTCCGTTCGCGCCGTCCCACCTGTTCATGCCGATCCTTGGGTTTTGTACACGGCATACCCGCGATGAGTACGGGTACGGGTTTTCAGCAGGTACTACGACTAGGTACGGACTTAGTTACTATTAAATGTAATTTTTTTGTGTCGTTCGCGCCGTTTCTCCCTTGGGCGCTGCTCCCGCACAGCAACTTTCGACCTTAGCGAAAATCTCCCCCCTCGAGGCACAGCCACCACGCCCGAGGTCACCTGCTCGAAAGGTCGCGCCTCGGTCACGGCCGAGCGGAGTTGGAAATTATAGG
>JBBPMW010001066.1:0-11952 GCA_038090535.1 Tylopilus alboater | reverse complement strand
CCTGCTCTGCTGTGCGCCAAGGACCAAGCCAAATCGGAATATTCACCGCTTGTTCTACGAAACGCTCTGCGGCCAAAGTGTGCCTGTCATTGTCCTTGGGACTGGCTTCGCTGGCCTTGGGAGGAGCCTGCAGGTAGACTTGACAGGCATCCACTGCGATGTTTGTGCCAGCGTCTCGGTCGTTCGTCCCCACACACCAGAGAAAAGTGACGACCACGCGAAGACTGTCCGGAAACTCATTCTAGAGCACATCGGTGGCTTGCGGCAGGCTTATCTTCCGCACGTCGGTCCGTCTATGCACCTCATACTAAAAGATTTCATGTCGACATCTGCAAAGCGCACCTTAACACTCCAGCATTCGATCGAATCAATGGGTCGCTGGGGTTCGGGAACGGTGCCAACGGACCTTCCTGGGGTTGCGAGCGTGACTCGGTAGTTTATCGAAGCTCACGCTGTACTGTACTCTTGTCCCCAGATACACGAAAAATGAGTATCTGCTTTCTAACACTTCAATGAAGAGAGTTACACTCCTCAGCTCCAAAATTTGAATTCAGACCAAGTGATTCTATCTACCATGCATTTCCAGATTCTTGTGTCGAGAACGTAGGGGGGTGTCTGTTTGAAGCCCGAATTATCTGTCCAAGGTCACGGGGTTATGCCCTTGAAAACCTCTGGTGGTCGTCGACGCGCTCGATGAATGCAGAAAAAGGTGGAGACCCTCTTTGATGGCCTCCGAGATGATGGCGATATCGTACGGATGTTTGTCACAAGTCGGCCGCTGCAGAACATCATCCAGATACTGTCGCATCTCCCATGCATACTATATACAAGGGGTTCGAACCTGCGGCCATGGCGTTTCACACGGTCGTGCATCAAGAAAATGGTGTTTCGCATCGAAAGCGTGCATACGTAGTAAAGCGTGATCAAAGCAGTAACTGATGATGTACGGTATTATACGTGGGCTGGTCCTCGTTCGAAGGGGAGAACAGTAACAGGCAGTCTTCACGGGTGCGCACGCGTCGTTGGCAAACACCTGCAGTAACGGATGTGGATCAGACGGGTCAATGCGACCAGAACTTCTTATTGTCGCTGTAAAGGTCATCCATTAAGAATGCCGATGATACCATGAACAGTGCAGGAAGACGCCATGGCGAAAAACGCAAGCACAGAAAGTTGCAGGCACATGACAGGGAAACAGGCAACCAGGCACATATAGGAGCGATCGGAAATGCAGCCCGTGAGAAATAAGAGGCGTGAAAGAGCAAAGTGATCGACAGGTGATTGAATCCAGAAAGCAAGGCTAAGAGAGATGGCGCGCGCAGAAGATACCAAGGAAGCTTCAAACAACAAAGAACAGAAAGGACGCTCGGCCCAACGCACGAAAAGCAGTGAAAACGATGGTGGGAAGCCCCGCACTGCAGTCACTCCTTCACCGTGGCACACGACCGAAAACAGACAGGAGTGGTCACGCGCAGCACCGCCCGACACTGCATGACGCGGGAGACACCATTTTTCGCACGGTTTCCATCTTACTATGTAGAGATTTATGGACGAAATGGCCAGTGAAACTTACGAGAGTCTCGGAGAGGGTCCTACCCACCAAGTCGATCGAGGACCTTCGACGGAAGAGGAGATGCGATCCAAACTACCTATGTGCAGAGGCGAACGGCATATAAGAAGCAATGGTTGTCTCAGTATCATCTTCTGACGTCTGTGTCTAGTAAGGTTGCGTTGCCAGTGGGACCTGGGTACAACGTCGGACCGATAACGTGTCACGTGAACGGTCAACTATAATTCCCCCACGATCGGGGATTGGTCACACCCAGACGCGGCGAGCCGAGAAGCTACCCATCTACTCTCTGCCCATCATCGATCCATGGAACGTTCTTCTAAGATTGTCCGCGAAATCGCATCCGCTTCTCAGCGAGTTATTACTGCTGCCGACAAGTATGCCGACCACAAAAATCCATCTACCGTTGCACGCCCTCATTTTCAGCTGGAAGGAGAGATGCGCAGGATCTCGGTTGCTTGCGAGTGTATCGCGAGTATTATTGCTTCGACGCTTCTTCCAAATGGTCATGCAGTTGACGAAAGATTGACGGATTGGCTTGCAAGCGATGAACCTCGGATGTGCTTATACGCATTGAATCAGATGGAAACGTCACTCCAAGAAGATACGTCCTCATGGACATTTACCCGCTTCAAGAAAGCAAGAAGTTTATCAACCTGGAAAGACACAGCCCAGAGAGACGGGATTGAGGAGGTTACTAACCTTTTCAATTCGTACAAAAGATCCTTTAATTTCTTGTTCGCGACAGAAACATGGTAAGCTCCTTCTGTCTGGAAGACTTGTACATGGCCCACAGTACTACTCAGGAACAACGAGAGGGGTGTTGAACAGCGGAAGGACGCACACCACTCTCGAGACGACAACATCCAGGGTGGACCTCCCATCAAGACGGATCTTAAGTAAGTTTTATGATACGATGAAACGGCATGGCGTGCTCTAATCACTGTTCAGCACTATCTCTCCGAAAATAACTGTCCACGATGGCGGACATGCGGTTAGAGAAAGAATGCCCGAGACAAAGGTTGACGAAGAGCCGAAGAAGGAAGATGGTAATAACACTATCTATCGGCCTGACATTTCCTTAGAAACGAAGCTGAAGGAGACATTGGAGTGGTTAGATGGATTGAACTGCGCAGAAAAACAGGACGTTACCTTGTCGTTGTGCCAACCAGGTACTTGCGAGTGGTTGTTTGACACGACCCAGTACAAGATGTGGAGGGATGGCGAGAGTTCATTCTTGGGGTTGCGAGGCAAACGTAAGACTTCCCGAGCTCGAGGAACATTCTTTACTGACGTACGCTGTGGCCGCGATCATAGCCGGGGCCGGTAAATCCGTGTTAGCGTATGTTCATGTTTCGCGTATGCCGAGTGATACTAACCTTGCTTTGTAGGTCGTCCGTCATCAATTCTCTCCAAGAGTCGCGACGTGATGGAGAGTTTCTAGCCTTTTTCTATTGTGATTTCCAAAATGAACGGTCCACACGTGCCGCGGAAGCGATGCGCTCAATCCTCTTTCACCTCTTACGTCAAATTCGTGGAAGTGGTGTCGATACTGGAAACTGTATCGACGACTTGATCAAGGCAAAGGAAAGGGGTGGTGCGACGCTGAATAACGCCAAGCAACTTGCTGGATTCGTGTCTCTGGTAGCTGGGCTGTTAGTTCAGAAGCCTCTGGTTATCGTCGATGCCCTTGATGAATGCAAAGATGTCCAGGAACTTCTCCAGGCTCTCATGGTGATCAAGAGCGGCGTACGGCTCTTCGTGACGAGCCGACCACTACATGCCATCATGGGTGACCTTTCAGGTCTTCCGTTCATCTCGATGGATGATATGGCAAACGAGTTGTCTGCAGATATCGAACTGCATGTCACCAGAGAACTGGACACCCGTCGTCGGTTAAGGGCCCTCGATACGAAGCTCAAGGCAGAGATCCGCTCTATCTTGTATAAGAAGGCGGATGCCATGTAAGAATTCCTATTCTATATCGAAATGTGGATGTCGATTATTTGCTTTTCCAAGTTTCCGTTGGGTGCAATGCTCGATAGACATGCTAGACCGATGCGCAACCCCGAAAGAAGTCCGAAACGCTCTCAATAACCTCCCCGATGGCCTCGATGAAACTTACGAGAGAATTCTTCTGGCCATCGACACAAATGCCCAGGAAGGGCGTCTAGTCCGACGAGCATTAATGTGGCTCGTGGCAGCGCTACGACCTCTACACATTGATGAACTCATGGAGGGGCTTTCAATCGACCTTTATACGCGAACCCTTGACTCGAGACTTCGGCCGATGGATAGTATTGCATTATTGGATGCGTGCGGGAGTCTGGTGACTTACATCGAAACGACGGACCTCATTATTCTATCTCACTTCAGCGTCAAGGTGAGCTTTCATGATTGGGCTACGTCTCCTCAAGCAACTGAACACCATTGTGCAGGAGTACCTGATCGGAGGACTCACTCGCACCAAATTACCGCAGTACCACATCGATTTGGAATTTGCGCACTTACATCTAGCCCGGTCATGCATGTGCTACATCTCTATATACCTGCCACAGAACACACAGCGCTCTAGTCGCTCCAGCAACACACACGCCCACGTCTCCCGCACGTCTCCTGAACGTAGAGACCATCTACACGTCATGTTTCAACCCCTTCGCGACTACATTCTTGACCATGGTCCCGACCACTTTAGTCATCTTGGGGGACGAATCAGATTAATTCTGCAAGACCTCAAAGTACTCGAGCGGGTCATCCAAACGCACTCTAGGCTGTGGGACAATATGTGCCTATCTGCTAATCGGGCGATGCATCATACCACGCCAAGCTGGCCGACGTCCAGGCACGACTTCATATTCTACATTTTGGTGGCTTTTGGTCCAAATTCGGTCTTACGTCAATTCCTTCGTCACACCGTACTCAAGCCCAAGGAAGGCACAAACCCGTTGGTGTATACTGCGTACTTCAACAAGCGTGAACATGCTGGGACCCTGCTGTCGCAGGGCGCCAGATTGAACCGGAGGGGATGGGAGACTGACATATTTCGTCAGGCTTTGCCCATCGAGGTTGCTCTTCAGAACCACCACTATGACATGGTTACTTTCATCATCGCAGAAGGCAGCCCTGTCCCCCTGCATACATTCACCATGCTCTTCCACGGCCACTATCATATCAAAATACCATCTCCAGTTTTAAAGGTGTTGTTGCAAACTGATGATTTTGCGGAGGCCGCCAATAGACACCCAACTGAACTGGTCTCGCAATCATTGGTCTTTCTCAATCGTTTCTCGGACAACAATGATATCGATGAGCGGGACCTCATGAGCATCATTCGGAGAATTATCCAGGTTGGCTATGACCTTTTTAAAGCTGCTTCCCGCCGAGACACTCTCATTCACATTGCCGCCCAACAAGGGCGTATTGCTATTACACGCTATCTTCTTTCCCTCGGTGTTGCTCTCCCTTCCGACTTGCTGGTCACATTGGACTTGTGGCGCATGCAAAACGCAGCACACATGATTCGTTACCTGGTCGAGAATGGAGTTAATACGTTGGCATGCAACGAACGTGGAGACTCTGTGTTCCATATTTCATTGGCAACTTTCAAGGAGTACGATGCTTTGGAGATAGTGAGGCTCCTAGCCGCGCATGGCTGTGACCCCCATGAAGCCAATTTCCATGGAGAAACACCCCTTCGCATCGCCGCCGAACGAGGGCATGTCTCTGTTGTACGGTATCTCCTTTCTCTCGGTGCTCGCCTCCCTCCAGACTTGCTCGTCACATCGAGCTTGCAGTGTATGCAGAATGGTCCACAGATGATCTGCTACCTCGTTGAAAATGGAGCAAATCCCTTCGCGCGCACTAGCGATGGAAATTCTATGCTCCATATCATATTACGAGCTTTTAATGAACGCGATGCTTCGGAGGCAGCGAAGCTCCTAGTCGGTTATGGCTGTGATCCCCTCGAACTCGGTTCCTGTGGAGAAACACCCCTTCACATCGCCGTCGAACGAGGGCATGTCTCCGTTATACGCTATCTCTTTTCTCTCGGTGCTCATGTCCCCTCCGACTTGCTCACCACATCAAGCTTGCAGAGTATGCAGGATGGCGCACGGATGATCCGCTACCTCGTTGACAATGGAGCGGACCCCCTCGCACACACTAGCGATGAAAATTCTCTGCTCCATATCACATTACAAGCTCTTGATGAACATGACGCTTTGGAGACAACAAAGCTCTTAGTCGGTTATGGCTGTGACCCTTATGAAGCCAATTTCCACGGAGAAACACCCCTTCACATTGCCGTCGAACGAGGGCATGTCTCCGTTGTACACTATCTCCTTTTTCTCGGTGTTCGTCTCCCTTCCGACTTGCTTGTCACATCAGGCTTGCAGAGTATGCAGGATGGTCCACGGATGATCCGCTGCCTCGTTGATAATGGAGCGAACGTCCTCGCACACACTAGCAATGGAAACTCTCTGCACCATATCGTATTACAGGCTTTTAATGAACACGACGCTTTGGAGACAATGAAGCTCTTGGTCGATTATGGCTGTAACCACCTTGAATCTAATTCCCACGGAGAAACACCCCTTCACGTCGCCGTTGAACGAGGATATGTCTCTGTTGTACACTATCTCCTTTCTCTTGGTGCTTCTCTCCCTCCCGACTTGCCCATCACATCCGATCTATATCTGGCATTGCCGGGAAACATTTTCACAGAACAGAGTGAAGCATACGCGGCAACAAATTCATGGGGAAATACCTGGATCATGGATGTAAACGAGGTACATTCTACAATTGATCTTCGTGAAGCACAGATACACTGATAATTTTTGCTGGATCTGAAGGAGTTCGTTGAACGAGTGGGTGGTTCCACAATCAGCTTAGGAGTATCTCAGCTGCAGTCTAATCGTATGTAGCTTCGAGTCCAGATGATGGTCACCATGACTCATGGTCTTACAGGGAAAAAAATGGATATTCTCTTGCAATGGCTCAACGGTTCAGACTCGGACTGCGCTGCAAAACATCGCGATCTTGCTGCATTGCATCTATCTAGCACATGTTCATGGCTATACGACACAGACGAATATTCGACATGGTGGAGCGGAAGTGATCCCTTTCTCTGGTTGCAAGGCAAAGGTGAGATTTAGTGTATTTATACAAACACACATCCTCACAACTCTTACTTTACAGCCGGCTCCGGAAAATCGGTATTGGCGTTCGTTTCCAGTTCGCGCTAAATTGAACACACCCAACTAAACCTGCCCATAGCTACTCCGTGATTGAACACCTTAAAAAGTCTCAAGACCCTGTGGTGTTCTTCTATTGTGATTATCGAGACGCCAAATCCGCTAGCGCTGTACAAGTGATGTCCTCTCTCCTCTGCCAGATGCTGCATCACTTCCGCGACAACCCCTTCGGCACTCGAGCTGCCAGTGGGAGTCTGATCGACGAGCTTCTTGAGCAAAGAGTCAATGACATTTCAATTGATGACCAGCAGCTCCCTTCCCTCGTCGCTCGTACGGCACAAGAGTTTTTGCGACGCCCTTTCGTCATAATTGATGCGCTAGACGAATGCAAGGATGTAGAGATGCTCCTAGATGCTCTCGTAGTCTGGAATAGGTGGGCAGGGATGCAAATATTTGTCACCAGTCACCCGCTCCAGATCATCAAGGAAAAGTTGCTTGATGTCAGTCCGAAGTCTGTGATTTCTTGGGATAAATTCGAAGAAAGGGTGTCACCGGACATCCTAAAGTTTATCGAAAGGGAACTGGATGCATGCAACTGGCTTGGAGTAGTAGCCGCTGACTGGAAGGAATGTGTAATGTCTGCCTTATCGGAAAAGGCAGAGGGGATGTAAGGATCGTCTCTTCAGAAGAACATCTGAGCTCATTGCTCCTTCCCAAGGTTTCTGTCGGTGAAATATCAAATCGACATGCTCACCCGATGCTCAAATGTCTCGGAAGTTCTGGAAATGCTTGACAAGTCACCAGTTCCGGTTGGCTTTTACGATAGGATCATCCTTGGCATCGATAAGCAGAAAACCGGACCAAAATTTGTACGGCGCATCCTCGCCTGGCTCGTATCCGCCTTGCGGCCAATCCGACTACGTGAAATCGTCGAAGCACTCATGGTTGACCTCGATTGGCGAACGATGGAACCCGAGCGATTGCGGGAGGTCATCAAGGTGCCCGCGTCTACAATTATCCCTAGTCGCCAGCCACTAGAGTTTGAGATTGGAAGTACTCTGCTACACATTCTGGGGAGTCTTGTAACACACAATGAAGCGACAGACTGTATCACTTTCCTCCATTCCAGTATTAGGGTAAGTTACATCTTGGCTTCATTGCCCACACGTTGATGTTTGAACAATAATCGAAAACCACTCGGCTAGACATACCTCACAGATCCTTCGACAAATGCACCATACCAGATTGACCTGCAAGACGCCCATGAAGAACTTGCCGCAACTTGCATGTGTTACCTCTCTCTCTGCCTTAGAGGCAGCCTGACATCCATAAACGATGAACCACCATTTCGAATTACGTCCAACAGTGATGCACAGCAGTCTGGACTCCCCCCCCTCCACACCGGATCTCCTCTTCTCGAATATGTACTCACGAAGTCGTTCCATCACCTTCCATTCCTCCTCCCGGAAAACGAGGCTGTTCTTGGCGACATGTCAGCTTTAGAATTGGATCTCCAACAGTATCCAGATGAATGGGAATATTTGCGCAAGATGGCTTCCCACGCTCGTCCGTGGCCGTCTATGAAGCATGACTTCATAATCTACACCCTGATCGCCTTTGCCCCTGACTGGCTTCTACGCGCATTCCTCGATCGCGAGCCACTCCTTCTCCGCCTAGAGCGCCGTCATGGAACAAACCCACTGATATACACTGCATACTTCCACGCCATTGACCAAGCAAGGACTTTGTTATTCCGAGGCGCCGATCTGCATAGTCGTGGTTGGCTCGTCGATGACTCTCGTCAAGCCTTGCCGCTTGTCGCTGCTGTTCGAGTCGAAGGCCAGTCTAACGAGATGCTCGAACTTTTCTTGGAATGGCGAAGCTCTGTCCCCCCAGATCTCTTCACAGATCTGGTATCCAACCCCTCGAGCTTCGCTCCTCCCATCATCAGGAGACTACTACAAACAGACGCGTTTGTAGAGTGGCTAGAGCATCATGAAGAACAATACTTTTCGTTGCACTCTTTTATCCCAGTTGAACCCCGCTCGGTCGTCGAAGAGGAAGATCTTATTGCCATTATATGGCGACTCGTTCAAGTTGGTCTTGACCCTTGCGTACCTGATTCAAGCGGCAAAACAGCTTTCCACTTGGCTTCGGTGAAGGGCTATTTATCCCTCGTGGAGTATCTGGTTTCCATAGGGGCGCAGTTGCCGGACGATATCCTGTTTTTCGTGCTAGAACGTGGGCGCTTGAACACTCGGACGGCGAGTACGATTCGCTATCTTCTCGAGGAGGGTGCGGACATTAACTCCCGACTCCCTGCTGACATCGGGGATACCGTACTCCATGCTGCAATTGATGCGGCAACTCAACTCCCGTCTCCTTCCAACCCGAGCACGGAAAGCACTGACCTTACCGATGTCGTGATGACCCTCGTCCGCTTCGGCTGTGACATTCATTCACGCAACATCCAGAACTATGCCCCCCTCCACCTTGCCATTGTTGGAGGCCATGTCGCCATTGTGAAATACCTCTCCCAAGTAACTACCCCACTGCCTGAAGACCTGTCTGCTACGGTCTCACTAGCCCCATCCTCCGTCCGGGATGAGATCAAGGAAATTCTAACGAACAATCATGGCTACTCGTTTGCCGAAACGCTGGGCTATCTCGACTCTTGACAAATTCATCTCGTGTAGGATCCCGTCATAACCCATAGGCAGTTTTCTGTTAGTGCCGATTTGTACAGGAAATGTGTCGTGACAAGGCTCTTGCTTAAAGATGGGGCTACGTATATTCTCACAGATTGATGGGCCAGATTGTGTGGTAGGTCAACGGAACGCGAAAAACCTATTAAATGTAGTATAACATGTATTAGATACCTGTAGACTAGGATTCCGCACGACGTAAAGGTTAATCATGCGGTTCGGATGTGAGGAATTGTACTTTTTGTACTTGTATTCCAAACCTAATAAATGTAGCGCAATGCCGACAAGACCACAATTTTTTGTGCGCGAACGTGACCTAAGGAAAAATTTGGAGAGCCATCTAATGACTTTGCGCAGTCTTACGTCTTCCAGCGGTTTACAAGCTGAGATTGATGGGGGAGCAGCCGAGGTTGATCAACCCGTTCTGTGTCACAGAGGAGAATTATCAGCAATGCTCGCCTTAATCGGGGCCTCAGGAAACAAAAATCGACTTACAAATTGGTTGTTAGTGCAACAAACGGTCTGCGCGGTGCAAGTAGAACCACTTCCCACACCGACGACCGTGATCGGGTTACAGTTGAGCCCGATGAGGCCGTCGACGGTGGGAAGGACGAGCCCGAGCAGTCCGCTGAGGTAGTTGAGTGTTGTGGGGGTCGACTGCAGCGTGAATCGTGGTCAGCACAAAGGACGCAAGTGTGAGGAGCGAGGAATTCTTGCCTGTTGGGTGGTCTGGCAGCATTGGATCGGGCCAGTGTTGCAGTTGGAGGAGCCATTACGGACTTCGAGCGCGCTGGGTGCAGCAGCGACCACCGCAGTGAGGGCAGCGATTGGAAGGAAAGTAGCGAAGCGGATGTACATCTTTTGAGCGGAGTGGGTGAGTTAGATTGCCCGAGAGGCGATGGGATGCTGTTTCGCTGATGGTGAGCTATTCTGCAACTTGCCTTTTTATACAGTGAGGAGAGCCCCTTTCCATTCTAACTGCACTCCTCTGTACGCAGCCCGTTTACATAGAACGCGTGCCGGTGTGAGGAGGTCGGACATACCTACCTGCTATTCCGTCACAGCAAGGCAACGCGGAGAAGAAAAAAAATCAAATTTCTCCTGAAACTTATGAGCATCGTTGCTCGCTGGGCATGCCACATAACGCCCATTGCTGCTTGGAACAACGAAAACGCATTCAATGTGGCGAAGGGGACCTGCCCAATTCTTTTCGCAGGAGCATGAGGGGAAACATGCAATGAAACACTTCTTCATCACGTAGAACTCGTGACATATCAGTGCCTTGGTGAGAATACGACCAAAATGCAACGTACGTGAATATCACAACCTGCGGCGACTTGACGGTGTATGAGCATGGCTTTGGTTTGGCCACCCACGGCGAACTGAATGCGATATAGACGGGGACCGTCATGGATGTTCCCATTGATCGACCTTAGAGCGGCCTTACGCCTGACATGCCAGTGAAAACTCTCGTTCCGAGCACTTTGTTCCATCTTCTGACCGCAACATGACTCGGCGGATGATTGCATGTGGCTGTGTAGAATCGGGTTACTAAAAGTTCAAGTTGCCTCAGGCTGTCGCGCTGGTGTGGCCAACTTTCAGTCGTTTTCTCCTAATGCCAGTGATGGTGATAAGGAATGGAACCCGCGTTTTTTTTGTCTTTTTTTTTTTGAAGTTACCACCGCCAGAGTCTAGTAGGAACTCCGAGTTCCTCGGCGTACCTAGCGAGCGCGCCTTTCCCATCGTGGGACACAGTTGGTGGAGGGAGGTGAGCCCAACTAACACATGCACTTGAATCTAGATCCGGGTGGAATACTACCATCAGAGCTCGAAGCGAAAGAAGCAATCTTACCTCTTGTACTCAACCCATCCATATCATACGGGATTGTGTCTGCGACGTTGACGGATGATCCTTTGCGGCTTGAGAAGCTGTCGAAACTATGGAAAAAGCGCTCGACTCGGACGTCGGCTCCTGGCAACTCGAGATACCAACGCCGACGTGTCGCATGGACCATCATGCATCGATAGAACACCCAAAGTCCGTCCCCGTACCATAGCACACGAACACCCGTTCATCATAACCCGCAGGTGGAAAAAGCTCCCTCCACCCCCGACTTTGCCAACTTCCATGCTCCCCACGTAATCTCCTCATCTCCACACTTTGCCGCGCTCCCTTCTGAAAGTGAATCCCCCCCAGGACAAGGACGCCCGCCAAGGTGTCAGCGGCAGCAGCCGCCTCCTACGCAGCGCTGAAAGAAGGGCGGGCATGGGACTTTGCGATCTCCCCCGCCAAATCCCTCCCCATGCAAGCGTTCATGCTCTACATATCCGGCGGCGGCGTCCAGATCTTCAGCATGGGCATCGTCCTCATGCTCCTCCTGACGCCTATCAAGAGTATCGCTGGGATGAACGCGGGTGCGTCGCTCTCCCTCCCTCGTTCTTTCCCGCGCACTGCTCGTCACTCCACGAGTTCGGGTTTTCCCTT
>JBBPMW010001065.1:0-11960 GCA_038090535.1 Tylopilus alboater | reverse complement strand
TTACTGCAGATGAAATACCTCCCGATGTTTGACATATTGTTGTCTTCCTTGTAGATAATCATGTCGTGTTGTTAACTTCAATCATTCCACTGCCCGTTGTTCCAATCTGTTAACTGTACATCCCTCCGAGTGTATGGCATGAAATATATTGTATTTCACTCTTAGACGTGAGCAGCTGGATTATGCAGTGTAGCATACTGTTGAGCTGTGGCCACCTGTAGTGCACTGTCTGCCTGTTGCACTGTGTCGATGACATGCTGTAGTACACTGTCCGTTTGTGGCACTGGGGACTGTAGCGAGTGTAATGCTGTAATCTTCTGTAACTATGCTGTAACTTATGTGATGGCTATGACATACTGTCCCAAAATAGGTGGTTTGCTGATGCACTTTGGTCTATTCTTTACATTTCTTGACACGTAACTATGGACAGCCTCTCTCCTACAAGTACTGCATGTTATGGGCTTGTGTCATTCTTCTTCCACTTTCCATGAGATTCCTGCTTACTTAATAGCTACTAAGGAATCCTTATATACCAAGCTGCATGTACCATAGTCTTCATTCTTGATCTACACAATCACAGCATATTCCTACATCTTGAATCACCTCCCCGGAACTTCCTCTAAGTTCTCGTCACCTCAGTGCCTATCAAGGATGTTGTGTCTCCTTGTGAGTACCTCCCTTGAGACAGCAAGTTAGCGACTCGACGTAGAAGTACGTCTTGTGTAACAAGTGCCTGGTCCCGCTGACAAAGAGCCTCCCACGCCCATGGAGCCATCCTCCTATGAAGGCACTGGCCAAGCTGAGCAATTGCTTGCCATGTCAGTGAGTGACGACTACGACAAGCAAGAGCTGACCATGCTCATTAACGAGGTGATTGCTGAAGCAGAAGCCCTCAAGCCCAGCATGCTTGCTGAAGCAAGACAGCGCCCAGACTGGCCAAAATGGGAAGGCGGTATCTGCGAGGAAACTCATTGACCCCCTGCCTGGTGCCAACATTGTTGGATCGAAATGGGTATTCTGCACAAAAAAGGACACCGTTGGGAATATCATGCACTACAAAGCACACCTTGTTGCCCAGGGATTCTCACAAGTCCCCAGCATCGACTATTTTAACACATACACCCCCGTCACCAAACTTGCAATCTGAACCGTTCTTGCTATTGCCGCATGCCAAAACCTTGAATTGCACCAGATTGATATCAAGGGTGCATACCTCAATGGAAAATTAAATGAAAACAAAGTCATATACATGTGTTAGCTGCCTGGTTATGCTGATCCGAGCTACCCTCGCAAGGTGTGCCGCCTACGCAAGACACTCTACAGACTCAAACAGAGCAGTCGCCACTGGTACCAGCGACTAGTCGACATCCTGGTAACCAAGTTACAATTCAAGCAGTGCGAGGTTGATCAAGCCGTCTTCGTCAAATGAGAAGGATTGTCCCTCACGATCATTGTTGTGCACGTCAATGACTGCACAATTGCTGCAACCATGCTGGACTTGATTATAGCCATCAAGCAGCAGCTCAGTTGCTTCATTGAAGTAACTGACCTCGGCGAACTCCATTGGCTCTTAGGTATTGAAGTCACGCGGAACCAAGAAGAGCGCACACTTACGCTCTTGCAATGGATGTACATCAATGCCATCCTCTGCCATTTCAACTTTGATGAACTCAAGCCCATCTCGCCACCTATGGAGCCAAGCATGAAACTCACCACGAGCCAGTCGCCGTCTACCACTGCTGAATATGCTGCAATGCAGAACATCCCATACCAAGAAGCGATTGGATCACTCATGTACGCAGCGCTCGGGACTTGACCTGACATCTTGTATGCCATATTGCAAGTCTCGCATTTCTCATCCAACCACAGCCAAGCATATTGGGATGCCATTCGGCGCATATACAGGTACCTACTTGGTATGAAAAATCTACAATTAACCTATGGAAGTGAAGAGAAACAGCTCGTTGGATATACCAACATGGACAGCAGTGTCATGGAGGACCGCCGTGCTGTTTCAGGCTACGCTTTTCTCATTGACAGCGGTGCCATATCCTGGAGCTCGAAATGCCAAAAGATCATTTCGCTCTCGATGACGAAGAGCGAATATGTTGGTGCTATGCATGCCACAAAAGGAGCATTTTGGCTTCGTACCCTCATATCTAGCCTTTTCACACATCTTTTGCAGCTGACAACTCTTTTTTCAGACAATCAGTCAGCGATCGCGCTTGCGAAAGACCACCAGTATCACGTGTGTACCAAACACATTGATGTGCGATTCCACTTCATCCGATGGATTATCGATGAGGGCAAGATTCAACTTGTTTTCTGCCCCACTGGTGACATGGTTGCCAATGTTTTCACCAAGGCTCTGCCCTCACCGAAAGTCAAGCACTTTGCCACAGAACTTGGACTGCACGCAGCTTGAGGGGGAGTGTCAGAATGCGCAAGCGTGCACGCCACCATTCATGTACGGATTCATTGGTCGGACCCTATTGTCTAGGTCTGGACGCCATTCCATATGACACATGCACAGCCCAATGCATTTCATTGCCTACGCACTTTTTCAGATACGATACACTCTGTTTTCTATTCAGTTGTCCCTACATTCTTAGCTTACCCCATTGGACAGTTAGTTTGTACCTATGAGTACTCAAACACACCGTTTGTAGTCACCACCTCAGTCTGTCTGCCCTGCATACAACTGAGGTGAGCTATCTTGACTTAGACATTACTGAACACTATACTTACCATGTATGCAGTGCTCGTGTTTAGGTGAATATTATTTAGTCCATCTGCCCCGCATACAACTGAGCACTCGTGTTTAGCCTTATTTGGCATGTGCCTACAACCTCCACACTGACTCCTGCGTCTGTGCTTTCAAGCGTGATGCGGTCGTTTCGTTCAGCTTAGTACAGTCCCACCTGGCTTGACCTCAACATCTGCGGTGTCATATAACTCATCGGGTGGCTCGTCGGGCTTCCCAGATCGACGTTCATCGTCACTGCCATCACCTGTACCCTCTGCAGTCACTCCTGACTCCCTCAACTCGGCCGTCTCAACCTCCTCAACTCTCTGCTCACCATCTCGCCCCCTCCTGCTTTTTGGCTGGTCAGGTGGCTCTGTAGATGTGCCTGGATGACGTTTGTCATCACCTGGCATGTCTGCAGGGTCTTCTGATGGTCTGTGTGGGTCTGTTGTACTGCTGTTGTTGTCTGGTCAGTCATGTGATGTGCTCCGTGTGCTTGCGCTGGTTGCTGATGGTGGTGTCTCACCTTGGTCCTGAGTGGCCTTGGTGTCAACTGGGTGGTCACATGAAGCGCTTTGTGTGCTCATGCTGGTAGTGGTGGACTGGTGCATTTTGCATACAGTTGGTCTGATGCTGCCACCACTCGTCCATCCTGTGCACTCCCCCTTGAGCGGCATGCTCTGGGGTGCACTAGGTATGGTCATGGTGGTTTCCACCCAACTGTCTCATTTGTCAGCACGTTCGTGTGCTCAACAGTCTTCATCGACCATGTCCCAACTCTCAGCGACGTCACCTGCCACTTCCCAGAGTGGTTCAGGTTCGTCCAGTGGGTTCTGCGACTTGTCCGCTGGCATTGTAGGCTTGGCGCGTGTCACATATGGGTTTGCAATGTCAGTGGTCATTTGGTGGACCTGCTGACTCGTCGTTTGTTCGACGTTGTTGCCTGCCACTTCCCACAGTGGTTCAGGCTTGTCTCCTAGGGTTTGTGGCTCGAGTGGTGGTGCTGCTCGTGGGCCGCTTGCTGGGGTCGCGAGGTTTACACCATCAGTCCTATGGTCCGTGGTCATTTTGCCTGGTCTCATGGCTGCGGCTGTGCCTTTGTTGACTCTCCCATACGGTGTTTTACCCAAACGCTGGCTGGCTACTCTCTCGGCTCGTCCCTGGGGTTGGCGTGGTATGTCAAATTGCTCTGTTAGGTAGTTGATACATTCCCGCGCTGTAGTAAAGTGTCGAAAATGGTGAATGAGGGATTTCGGGACTGTGCACTCAACAATGCATCATGCAAATGAGTTTTGAATGTCGTTGAATCGCACTGGTGGGGTTCCCATGAGGTAAGTGGCTATATGCTGAGCATCAGCTAATTTTAGCATGCTCTCGCACCATTCCATCTGGTTCTTCCCATCTGTTTTCAGCTTGACAACTTCAACCATCTTCATGAGTGAGCTGAATCAGCTGCAGGGCTTCAGGTGGGGCTCATAACCTGTAGAATACTCAATAAGTCACTATATTAGTAGGGATGTAGCTATACCTGTAGAATACTCAGTAAGTCACTGAGTAAGAGTAAGCTACACTATGGTGCGATGTAGGTAGTGCTTATGTAAGCTAATATACCATAAAGGGAATAATTCCAACAAAGAGATCAAGGAACAGGGCGAAAAGGTGCAAAAGGGCAAGGGACCGGGCCAATGGAGGCCACCAGCAATCCCACCATTGTGGAGGACAGTTGAGATGACAGTGTGAGTGGTGACACCAAGGTTGATTGTGCGAACAGAGGCATGGCATGTGTTCTGTATCAAATTCAAGGGACCTTGTGGTCTGGAGTGCAAGTTAGATTCACACCGCAAATACCTTCCTCTGCAGTGGGCAACAAAACCAGCAAATGCTGCAATGGCAAAGATTTACTTTTTGAACCCCCCCATGACCACGAATGGGGTGGCACGCATCAATGATGAATTTTCACCTTATTTCCATGACCTCTGGGAATTGGCATGGGAATGGTATAGTTTTGTTGCCACCTGTCTCTCATCTGCTGTCAATGTACCCACCCTGTCTCCAGAAACCATCAAAGAAGATTTTCGCCTTCTGTTGGCGATTCTTGATAAAGCTCTTGCTACCCTCACTGCTGAGTGGCCTGGAGAGTATGTCAAGGCCAAGATCCTGTTTGAGGAAACCACAGAGGTGCTAAATTCCAACATTAATGTCCATAATACCAAGAAGCGACCGCATGTTGGCTTGGTGCACACCATGGAGCCCTCAAAGCAAGCCAAAACAAAGTAATTTCCATGGTATATGAGTATGATTATTAGCATTGCATTTACTTTATTAGGTAGTTTACCACGTCCTCGCGCTTGTTGTCCTTGTATCTACATCCAACACATGTTTCCAGGCTGCCTCACCTCTGCTTGTACTATTACTCTTTGATTATGATCACAGCTCGTCTGGTGACTTGGACCTCAGATTACAGACATATTTGAATTAGCGACATGGCAGCTAAAGGCAATTAAAATGTTTGGTGCACCTTCAAATCGTTTTCTTGCTACCACTGTCATCATTTCAGGTTTTACTGCAATGGCTCCTCGTTCTACTCCAGGCTTTCATTCCACTGGTAGTCCAAAGAAAAAGAGCTCGAAGTTGAAGTGCAAGGCTAGTGATGTTGAAGCCACTGGAAAAATTCCTGACTCTTTTGATGGCCAAATGTCACAGAAACCACACTCGACTTCGGAAGTGCCTACTATGGCCAGTGGACGACCTATTTGCACCAAAGCTGGAAAAGGAGGTCGAGTCAGCCAACTGGAGAGACTTGACGACATCTTAGATGGTCAAAGGAAGTCGAGTCGTATGGATCCTACATTCCTTGGTCAGGATGTCCCAGCAAATCCACTGGCTCCTCAGTCTCCAAGCAAGTGTGGATGTAAACCTAAGATGATCTCTATTCAATGGTTGGAACGAAAACTATCTAATAGCAAGTGCAAGAATGCGCCACCTCCCCCATACACTAGTCCTTTTGACAAGCCAAATGGGATGATTCAAGAAACAGTAAGATATGCTATCAATGCATCAACTCAGGCTAATGTGACGATAGGGCATGACACTATCTGGCAAATCACTGCCCGCTTTTGTTGAGCATCAAGGGGGGCAATTTGGGTTCTTTGCACAGTCTGCTGACCACAATCCTACTCATATTGTGCCTCCAGGTATGGAGCCAGATCTACAAGCACTCAACAACCCATATATCATGGCTGCAAGAGAGGCTTCCAGGTCTAATCAGCAATTGTACCCCACTTCCCAGCCTTTGTATCAACTACTTTCCCATCCTCCATTCCAATATTCCCAAGCCCCTTCACAATCAACTTCCTTCCTCCTGGACTCTGCTCTGCAGTCTCAAGCTGCAGTGAATAATTCCAGCTCCGATGGCTTATCGACATCAAGCAGTGAGGAGGATGACAAATCAGATGAGGGATCTGAGAAAGATGGTGATGGGGAGGACAAGAATGAGGAATTTGGTTGGGCAGAGAGCCATGGAAGACAAGGTGAAGATCCTGGTGAGCATCTGGTAATTCATTGGCTGTGATGCATTAAGTTTCGTGTCACAGGTTTTTCCCTTGCACAGCAAGTTCATCGTGCACTGCAAGCCTCATGGACCTTGCATCCATGCTCACCTTCACCTCAATTTGACTTTCAGTACTCTTGTTCTGAGGACGAAGCGGCTTTGGAGAGAACTGTTGGTTCCAGTGGCCAACATGATTCACAGGCACACATCGCACAAATACCCCCATCAGGCAATAATCAGGTGTGCACGTCAAGCGACTCATCATCTCACTATCTTCACCTGACTGGACAGGTTGCACAGGGATCCATTGATTGGAGCAATACATCCCTGTGAGTATGGAATTCAGTGCCAGCCCACTTACAAATTCTGTTCCCTTGCAGGCCCATACTGGTAGCGCCCCCACAGACGTTCTGCAGCATCATCATAAGAAAAATGGCAGCCCACAATTGCCCAACCCTGTGACCCTCGATTGTCTTCACCATGCTGCAGAGAATAAGATTGCCACTGTCGTGTCAAGTCCTGCTAGGAATACTGACAGACCCAAGCCCATGCAATTATCCTGGTACACTGGAGCTTGGAAGCAACTGCTTGAGGTTGCAAAGTCGGACTGTCATGTTGTCTATGCCCTAGAGAATGGCTTCCAAAATTGTGTTCAAGATGTACCACACTCTATATCTGATGTCCTCTCTACAGCTATAATGAATTGGAATCAGAAAGAAGATCAGCTACCTGAAGGTAAGTCGTAAATGACTCTGTGGTGACTTGCAGCTGATGTTTTATATTAGGCATCTATTCCGAGCACAAGTTTGACATGGCAATTTTAGTAGGTTGTTTTTACATCATTTTTGATTAATTTAAAGCAGTTTTTTTGAAGCTCTATGAAGACCTGTCTACCTGGCATTCAGATCTGAAGAAAATCGCCAGGAGTATTGCACTGCTTGCATATGGATTGAATCCTCCTCCTCAAGTACCTGCTTAGGAACATCACTCGTGGGTTCAGAGTATAGTGGCCAGGTTAATCCATGATTCCATATTCTTACGTGGAGGGTTGGATGAAAACGTCAGTGACCTCCCCTTCAATTTTCTTTTCCGAATCCCACTGCATTAATCTCGATTGTCCAGGGTAAGACTAGAAACTTTGCTCATCAAGCACTTTGAGATGCGGCAATAGCATTCTTCTACACCAGGACATATTGCATTGTGTGCAAGCAGCCCAATATTTTTCGTCTCCAACTTCTGTTACTGTGCTTGGCTATGGTCAGAGCCATGGTACTTCTGTATTACTTTTATTGTATGGTAGCTGACACTATTCATTTCAACAGTACAACTGCATTTTGGATGGTTTTGTGGGGAATGGCAATAGCAAATCATTTCTGAAGTTTTCTGCCCAGGCTTACGGATCTATTTACTGTGGCATGCTTGACCTATTGCATGTACTTCTCAAGGATCCATATCATGGCTGTCACCTGGAACAGCAGCTTTAGGAGTGGGTGCAAGTCAGTTAGTAAGCATGGAGCACCCCCATCCTAATCCTTTACTTGATATGTTTGATTCTATAGGGCTGAGAACATCAAAATTGATGGGCAGGATCTGGACATGGCAGGATGGCATAGTCATCTGCGACTGAAGCTCGACTGATAGATGATTGCTTATGTCAATTTTGTTATGTACTGATGATTTGAATGTTATGTGACACATCAATTAGATTGTGTGTACTGTCTGAAGCTGTAGTTAAGCTATGGGTAAGTGGTATGTACAGTACCAATGCATCTGGGGCTGCTGGGATGTACTATACAAGATTAAAAGAGTTGTAATGGTGAATTGCTTGGGGTTCTGTGGTGTACTGTACAAAAGATTGTCAGTAGATGAGGCTTTGTGCTAGTCTGCACAAGGGGGACCAAGTTGTCAACTCTGTGGACCTTGATGCTCTGTACAGCTCTGTACAATGCATGGGACTTCACTGATGCATATGGGCAGCACTGCCGCCTATGTTATTGCAATGTGTACATTAAGTGTTGAGCGATAATGCACAAGCTAATAATCTCACATAGTGGTTGAACCCTCTATTCATATGAGCTGGATAAAGGACCACTAGGATGAGGATTACAACACAAAGGCCAAGAAATTTGTTTTAGATTTGGTAAATGTCAATGTTTGAGGGTCAATGTATGCTAATTATACAAATTAGATGTGCAAATATTATAGTCAACTACCCCAGGAGTTGCCTGCAGAAAATCTACCCCCTCCCCAGACATACAATGCTGTAGCTGCATGATTGTGCATCAAGGACATAGGAACTCGACGTCGGAATGCCTGAAATGGGGTCAATATGGTTGATGATAAGTATTGTTTGTACATCAAAGGTACCTTGACGGCAGAAGGAGACAATCCTCTCAAGTTCTGGGATGTGTGTTATTTCTTGCTGTGATATGGACTAACTAATCCTAACAAGCTCATCTAGGCAAATCGTAAAACATTTCCAATTCTTTTCGCTATTGCTATGGACTACCTTCCTATCCAAGCATTGGCCGTCTCCTGCGAATGTATCTTTTCATCTAGCACAGAAACGGACATGAAAAAGAGAAACTGGATCAGTCCAATCCTCATGAAGGCGCTCCAAATGCTCAAGTATGACTACAAAAAAGAACGGATGGATTTCTCTCAGTGCACAACAACAGATCTATGGGAGGTTATGGACCATCCTGAGAAACCTGCAAACGCTGATCGCACATGGTTTCAGGGTGAGGATATGAGGGTGGAGGTTGACAAACTCATTGAAGCTATTGAATGTGAAAAAGATGTTCTTGCGGAACTTATGTAGACCACTACCACTATCCCCCATCCCTAGTTACATCCTCATCAATACTCTTATGCATGCTATATCTTTTCCAGCATGAATATATTCCACCTTGTCAATGCCCAGTGATGTGTTTCTCATGATTATGAGCACTGCACAATCACTGCAAATCACTCAAGGCACTGTGTTTCAGTTTGAAACATTGTAACTAAGTTGTAACTTGTCCCTTGCCACTCTTTGCCTCTTTGTTGTTCATAGCACTGAGTATCCTCTCTGACATTAACACTCCCACTCTTTGTTGTTTTACTTCTTTCGATATCCATGATTCTTTTTTGTGAAAATCACAAGTTCAAGTTGGGAGCAAAGCTGGGTTCTGGGGCATCCAGTAGGGAATATTCGTTTGATTTCATGCATAGCTTAGTTTCACGTCCCTTGCTAGGGATCATTTTCTTGGCTTCTGAGCCTGCCCACAGCAATCATGAACTAGTCATCAAGGTTAGCGATGGAGGAACCAACTGCTCAGTTGAGCACAAACACTATGTTCTTTCACATTTACGTGACATTTCTAGAATTCCTCAACCTGTCTGGTTTGGTGTTGAATCTGGGTGCAATGTACTGGTACTCAGTTTCCTTGGGTCCTTGCTGGAAGACGTTTTCAACTTATGCGAACGAACATTTTCTCCCAGTACAGTGTCTTGGATTGCTGGCCAACTGGTATGTTCCCTTTCACCATCACTATCTTGTCATGACCCCTTCCAATTATACAGCTCACTTGCCTTGAGGCTGTCCACTCTTGCAATTTCATCCATTGCAATATCAAACTGAACAACATCCTCATCAGAGATGATGTGTGGAGCAATGGACTGTACCTCATTGATTTCAGTGTCGCACATCAGTATTAAGATGTGCACATGCACATTTATATTCTGTTCCACAATGGCCTACCATTCATTGGCACTCCTGCTTTTGTGTCCATCAACAGCCATCTAGGTAATGAGCTCAGTTGTAGGGACAATTTAGAGCCCCTTGCCTATCTTCTGATATATCTTTTATGTGGATTGCTACCATGGTTCAACCAGATTCCAATAAAGAAGAGCATGATCCTTGACATGAAGTGAACTGTCTCAGCCAAGGAATTATGCAAGACATTGCCAGTCAAATTCTCAGAGTTCCTGAAGTACTCTCACATGCGATCATTTACCGAGAAGCCAGATTACGCATGCTTTCAGTGTCTGTTCTGGGACCTTCAGATGAGGTTGGATGGTAATGAAACCCAAGTCAACTGGCAAGCATCTCACTGCTTTCTCATTATGTTATGTGCTGCCGACATTTCACATGAAACCCCCACAAAAGATACACATGGGAAAGCACGAGATGCACTTCATCTGAAACACTGAAAAGGTACATATGATGCCATTCATACAAGTTGTTGTTGACCCTTGCATTTATGAAACCTGGTTTGTTAGACATCACTCCACCCATTCCAAAAACCCCTCATCGCCCTACTGCTGTTGTACCTGCTGCCACAAAGCCTAGTCATGCTAGGCTACCACCTATAAATAATTGACTAATGTGTTGTCCATGGCGCGGAGGTGGTTCCATGATTTCGTGTTGGTGTACATCGTTTTTATGTTGTCTTAGTTGTTTATATCTGGTTTGAACTGACCAGTTTGGACCAGTGAGTAGTTCTGTGTAGTTTTTAACTCTAACTGAACCAGGGAAAACTGTAACTGTAGTTTTTAAGTGGTTCAGTTTGCTTATGTAAACTGAACTGTGCGAAAACCAAATGAAACCAGGACTGGTCTGTGGTTAACTGGACTGTGGCAACACTACCTACAGTATATGTAGTTTCACCAGTTAAGCTAGTATATGAATTTAGGTTATAGGATGTGTGCCCTAGCTGATGATGAGCTCAAAAGAGTAAAACCTCTATTTTTGATCAAGCCTAAGTCTTGCATAAGCAGTCCCCTTAAGTCCAGTAATTCCAGCACTGTTAGCTTAACTGGAAAGGTACAAAGGAGCTTATATGAGCACCATTGTTAAATCTAGTAGTTGCTAGGAATGGCCTATTTAAGGATATGGTCTAGGCATGCAAAACCAATCAGCAATCTTTTGAAGTGTGAGAACTGACTGTTACCTAACAAGTAGTGCTGAATAAGTGCATGGTCAATCTTCTAACCTAAATTGGACCATATAAACATGGGATCACTCTTTAGCATTCAATAAGGATTTGATAAGCAATAGAGTTTGATTTACATACTATGTAGGTCATAGTACTGATAAAAAAACACAGAGTGTAGACACACTATAATGCATGTATTGGACTTGAAGTCAACAATGGAGATAATGTCAAGGGGGTCCAAGCCACAATGTTGGTTGATTGCAGATTTGAGACAACCTGATGGTGATTTCAAACAGCCATGGATCCCAAAGACAATATGCAGAGGTGAAACTTGTTAGAAAACATACAGTGGTGATTCAAAGTAAACTACTAATCCAGTGTATGAGTAACTATTCTGAAGATATGGGAAATACATGAGCAAGATGAGTGACCTTTATAATATATGATGAGATGAAATCACACTGAATAGTACAATCATTATAAATCAGCATTACAGATGCTGCTCCATCCAACACCAACAGACACTAATTTTTAATGTCATCAACCACTATATATGCACACTACTTAACTATTCTCTCAAGTTCTCACCTATTAACAACTTAGGGCTTGAGTGTTGTTGTTGTTGCATTTTGATAAGCAGTCTTTGAGTGGTCTTGTTAAATGTTGTGCAGAAGTTTAAGTCATATAATAGAAATCATCACAAGTGTAACAAGTTGCATTGCATTTTCAAACTCAGAGTTATCTT
>JBBPMW010001064.1:0-11972 GCA_038090535.1 Tylopilus alboater | reverse complement strand
CTATGCTATGCTTTTGGTTGCGAGGACTTGGGATCATACACAAGAAATGTACTACATATGATCGCTATAGGCTGGTCGCGCCTGATAATACTTACTAACTCTCCTCACTTCCTCGCAGGGTCCTTTCTCTCTCCTCTCTTGGTTTCTTCAGAGTTTGTTCCCGCCACGCCCAGTGGCCTCCCGATCACATCTAAACGATTGCAGCGCGACTGAATCGAGGCTCCTTAGGTTCATTAATTCAGATTAAAATTCTTGCGCGAGCCTGAGCTTTCTATCACACGCTCCACCGAATCTATTACATAATACTCGTAGTGTACTCACGTTTCGGCGGTACTCAATGCCACGATATCCTCAGACTTCACCCTTCCTGAAACGTTTCGGACCTTTTCTTCCCCCGTTGCGGAGCCAGATTCACGGGCTCGGGTGTTGAAGCATTCAGTGATCCGGATTTCCAATCAAGGCACCTGGACCGGTACCTCGTCAACCACCTACTTCAAGCTGAGATGAACAAGGATGTTTCTGTACGTATGGAAGTTAATCCATCCGAGCAGACGGTGCTCAACTATGCAGCCCATCGGTTGCGCTTTCATTTTTGACACCTGCCGCTTAGTGCTCTCAGGTCCAACGCCCTCTGAAACATTTCCTGCATATGTAACCTTCTCAGTTGCATCTTGCTCCGTTGCACCTTGCACGGCCGAGACATCGGCTCGCTGACACGCCCAATTTCAGGCACCAGACGTAGTCGCAGTTCGCCCCCCTGGCCACAGTAGTCTTTACCTTTCCTGTCCACACTCCCATGCGTATGATTTGTACCTGCGACGTGCATCGTATTCATTTCCGTTCTCGATCACCATAGCGATTGATACTCACTCAGTGACAAGACCACGAGGTAGTGGTTTCTGATGCCGCAGAAAAAGAAATGCACCACGAACTTGAAATCCTTCTCAAGGCTGGGAGGTCCTCTTTAATGGGTTAAGTGCACGAAAGCAATCTTCCGAAACCAGTCGAACTGCTATGATCGGCAGAGGATTCATTACGGAGACGAGGGTTGTCCCGTTTCGCTCCAACAGTTGACTGGAAGAACCAGTCAGAAATGGCTCCTCTCAAGTAGGGGTGGGTAATCGGCATAAGTCTGTTTTTGTCCGTTTCCAAATCTCAACTCTGCAGAATTCAAAAATTACAAACAGGGTACATATGTATATGCATCAAGAATGCAGCTGTCAGACTCAATGGAGAATGTCGGGAGCGGGATAGATTTCGGCTGGAGAGATGAGGTACGTGAGAGCACAGGCAGGAGCCAGGCGAGAGCAGAGACGAAAACCAGTCCGCAATAAATTGAATCCCTCGGCGCCGAACGCCAATGTTTTGTTCGAATATCAGCAGCAACTGGCTGGAAAGGTTTAGTCTCGAACCAGACGTTTTGGTCGCGCTGTTGGAAACTTCCGCTTTTTTGGACATGACCTGCAGCGTTGAACGGGGTCAGCCCCGAGTATCCTAAATCGAACACATCCTTCGACCTTGTTCTGACAGTTCAGCAATCCCAGAGGACGAATTCGGACACGACTATAACTCGCCAAGTACTTTCAGGTTCAGAAAATTGCACTATCCAAGTGAGGTCATCATTTCTGTCGGGGTGATTCTCTTCGGTGACTCGTGGATATTCTATGGTCAGTACAGTAGACGTGTCATCGGGAATACGCGGGGACGAACTGTCTTTGATGCATCGGTATTCTTTCCTTTGGCTGCCCTTGTTTCATTTTCATCGGAGACACTTTCACAATTGGCTTGACAGAACATGGGACTGAGTTAGGGAATTGCTGCCCATCATGGAGTCTCCGACGCTCGGACCGACAGACATTCGGTGACTTCCCATCCCAAGGTCTGTTACTTGTCACCAGATGCAGTTTCAGGCCTCAGATTCGTTATCCACCGGAGAAGTGCGTCTGGGAGCTCCTGGGTGTCTAACAGCCACGGGTTAAAACCGAAAGTGGAGTCGGACAGACCTCATACTACTCCCAGTATCTGCTCCCCTCGGGCATACCTGCTACCAATACTATGCTTGTTGGAACAGTTGCGGCGCTCGTCGTCTGCGCTTGTCTCCATGAACTTTATGCGCGGTACAGAGCCCGTAATTTGCCACCAGGCATCTCTGGCCTTTGGTGCCTCTTCTACATCCCGAAGGATGAACCGTGGCTAAAGATGCTCGAGTTCAACCGGAAATATGGTGTGCCGAGTCATGACCATGAAGTTCTATTACTGATTATTCGTCGGATAGGTGACATTGCCTCTGGTTCGCTGTGCGGATACAATGTCATCGTTATTGGTTCTTCCAAGATTGCCGAAGATCTCCTCGACAAACATGGCATCAAATACGCTGACCGTCCTCGGTCAGTTATGGCTGGGGAGCTGGCGGGGTGGGGCAAAGTGATGTTACTGTGCAACTACACCGATCGGCTTCGTGCTCAACGAAAATGGATTGCCCATGATCTTGGGAGTCACGCTGTTGTGGCGAAGTTTCACAGGATGATCGAGGTTGAAACTCGTCGAACTCTTCAGTCGGTCCTCAGGAATCCAGATAGGCTCCAGGCACATGTCCGCAAGTATGTTCAAGACAGATCCTCTCCCCTGTGTAACTAACGATGCCGTTCAGGAATTTTAGTTCCATCACATTACGCCTTTCGCATGGATATATCACCGAGGAAGGCGACGATCCTCTGGTTGATCTAGCCGAATTAGCAAACTCACAATTATCGAAGGCAACCACAGCGGGTGCACACTATGTCGATATCATGCCATTCTGTAAGTTAATAATACGCTACAACATCTCCAAAAATCCTACAACTTCTGCAGTGAAATACATCCCTTCATGGGTCCCCGGTGCCGGTTTCAAGAAGAGAGCCGCGGAATACGCTACTGTTGCACATGCCGCACTGGAAGCCCCTTACAGTTATGTGGTGTCTCAACTAGTGAGTTCCTTCCCGTTCGTCTTGACGCACGCCAACCGATTTCGAGGCCGCTGGGACGGCACTGCCATCACTTTCCTCCCGTCTGTTAAGCATGCCAGATCTCACGGAAGAATTGGAAGACAACATTAAATGGACCGCATTGACGTTGTATCGAGGTGCCCACAACATTATGTATGGATCCGAGTCTCGTTATGTTGACCCATTGAACCGGTATAGGGGGTGTTGATACGGTACGGGACCTGCTGCTACTACAAGTTATCCATTTCCAAACGTCTTCCAGTCCTCCTCCATCGCTTATTCGTTCTACCTCGCTATGACGCTCTATCCACGCGTCATGAAAAAAGCACAGCAGGAGCTGGATTCGGTTGTTGGTACTGGTCAATTGCCGACATTCGCCGACCGGCCGTCTCTACCGTACTTGGAAGCTTTGTTTACAGAACTCTTTCGTTGGCATTCTCCAGGTCCGATCAGTAAGTTTGGTGCTCGCATTCAAGGGCGCTGGCTACTCACGGAAGTTTTGTAGCTATGAGACGTACGACAGCTGATGATGTGTATGACGGATATCTGATTCCCGCGGACTCTTATGTTCTAGTCAATGTCTGGTATGTCAGTAGCGCTCAGGTGATACGCCAGAGATAAAACGTTTTGTTGAACCCAGGGCCATGCTACGCGACGAGAAAACGTACAAGGACCCCCTGGAGTTCAAACCCGAACGTTTCTTGGGAGATAATCCGGAACCCCACCCCTCCATTGTATGCTTTGGTTTTGGGCGACGGTAAGGAGCAATTTGGTTCCGGAAAAAACGATATTGACCACGCAACCCCTTCCCAGTCGATGCCCTGGTGAGTCGGGGTGCTTTGAAACAATATGTTGACCTCATCTATATGCACAGGCATTTTCTTTGCACACTCGACCGTCTGGCTTGTGTGCGCTCAATCGCTCGCTGTGTTCGACATCTCTAAACACGTAGAGAATGGCGTTGAAGTCACGCCAGAGTTTCATCAAGTGGGAGGGACGTTTCTGTCAGTGTTTGATCATTCTTTTACGTGGTTCGGCTCGTCGCTGATTTCTGAGTTGCGGATTCTCCAGGAATGTGGCACCGTTTAAATGCTCGATCAAACCCAGGTCAGAGACAGCCACACGCCTTGTCATGGAGACGTTCACAATGTGAGGTAGCCCGTCCATATGTCATACTTGGAATTGGTGCATTCGTTTCGCGTTCAAAATTGCGTGCAACATGTATGGGTTTCTGTCGAATTGACTTAGCCACGTTGCGACCGGGAATTTCACCCATAGTAGGGATGATATAGCGAATACAACTTTTTGGTCGGGTACTAATGCGGACCGCCCGGAGGCAGTCCGGCGGTAGTAACACCAGGGCTGGGTTTGAAAAACCTTGTCGTACTATTTGTAGTACGGCAACTTGAAGATGCGCGGCAAGACTACATAACTTATGACTAGTCCGACTCTCATCAGAAAAGTACGATTAAACTCCCAACGCGTCCATACTAGGATTTCTGAACGTTGCAATCAGAAGTACTAGTTCACGCTCAGCCATGTCGACTCTTCCAAAGGTTGTTTCAGGATTCACCGTCATCCCGGTCGCCTATGCCCACTCGACACATATCCTCTATGCTCGCGCCCACCGTTCCAAATCTCAAGACGTTGTATACCCAGAAGGGAGGACCCTCTTCCTGGTCAACATCCCCGTCGATGCCACAGACCGCGAAATCTCACTTTTTTTCAAGTCCTGTGGGACGGTAGAACGGGTGGTGTACAACCGGGACTCGCAGGAGACAGATGCAGAGGTAGACGCAGACGCAGAATCAGAGACGTCTGAAGCATCACCGTCACCGTCATCATCGCGCGAACAGGAACCACAACCGCGATCGAAAAAACAACAACCATCGAAAGAGAGCGCCTCTCCAAGCGTCATACCCCTCCCGCCCGTTCCAACACGTACCCTCCGAAAAACGGGCAGCATCGGCCATGTCATCTTCCTAGACGCCTCCTCACTCGAAAAAGCGCTCGTCGCACCGACGAAACCGCACCCTTGGCCATCCTCCGAGGAGCCACGGGGCCTTGCCCATTACGCAGCGTTGTACGATGCACAAAGACCACCGCTCGACGTCGTCAAAGCTCATGCAGACACTTGGATGGAACGGTTCGAGTTTGATCTGGCAAAGACGAAGCAAAAGTCGGCGTATCGCAAAGGAGAAGCGATCGTGGACGAGGATGGTTTCACGCTTGTAACGAGGGGCGGGGCGTACGGACAGACGCTTGGAGGCGGCGTTGGGGTCGCAAGCAAGGCGTTTGAGAAAACGGGTCTGACGGGGAGTAAGAAAAAGAAGGGGCCAAAGGAAAAGGAGACGTTCTATGCCTTCCAAAAGGCAGAGAAACAGAGAAAAGGTGGGATATATGACATAGCGTGCGCTCTGGCTAAGGTGCATTTCTAGCGTTGCTGGATCTCAGAAAGAACTTTGAGGCAGACAAGGCACGCATAGAGAAGTTGAAGGAGTCTCGGCGTTTCAAGCCATACTGATTTCTGGAGTGGTGCAGTCACCGTGTTGCTGGCTCGATCGATGACAGGTTACTGATGATTTTGCGGACAGATTTTACTTGGACCAAAATCACTCCTGTCCACCTCAGTGAAACTGGTCGGCCACTATGCGTGACGATGATGGTTGGGAGCAGAGAATGCAAGGGGTAAGATATGAGAAGCGATTATGGATACCTGCATTGTATGTGAAATCTAGCGTCCATACACGCCTCTACTATGCTCCCATAAATTTAATCTACCCTCTGATGGCACACACAGCATCCCCACTTCTTGCCGCAGTCGTAGCAAAAATCTTTTCGGCATCTGCACAGCATATGACTGCAACCATCGGAGCGCTCCACCATCATTTTGCAGTTCGGGCAAGTCTTCCAGCCTTTCGTCTTAGCAAGAGCGCGAGTCTCGCGAGTCTCGTTATCATCGCAGCTTTCTCCGGGGTGTTTGTGGGTTTTGCATTGTGAGCAAACGTCCGTACTGCAAGCTGGGCATGACATCACGCACGGTGTCGATGCGGGTGTTCTACCAATGAAATTCGAACATGTCTTGTTAGGGCAGTAAACGCGGAGGTTGGCAGGGGTAGCTGCCTCGGCGCACTTGGAAGAAAAGGTTGTACGCAGTGGACCATGCAAGAAACTGAGGAAGATGCCCATCGGAAGCTGCTGTTGGCAACATTGCAAGGGAAAAATATCTTCGTTTTTATTGGCGACTTCCGCCATGACGATAACGCACTGGCGGCAAATGAAATGGCCGCAAGGCCCATTGAGACAGGCAATGGATTCGAAAGTGTCGCGGCAGACCACACATTCGACGCTAGCAAGAGTTATGTATAGTAAGTCATCCAGGAGATGGCATAGATGCATTACCTGACTGATCCCCGCTTTTTAAACCTGTTTGACCTGGAGGCTCCTGCTTCAGAACGAGATCGCTCGGCTATCGTATCAGCCACCAAGAATTTTTCACTGGGAGACAATTCGAACAATCAGCTCCATGGTACATAAGACGTAGCGGAGAAGGGTAAGAAGTTCACAGTAACTCTGCAAACGACACTTTGGACATCTCCAACTGGGCCTTTGTCGGCGGCGGAAGCGGTTTGCCCTGCTCCAACGCGAATGCTGCTTGATAGTCGTCTCGTTCGCCCTTTTCCAAGAGCGCAAGACGCTGGGTGAAACACACTCTGGGATCTGGTGCAAGAGTTTTTTCGTCCAATGGTGAGCGGTAGGCCGTGATGCTAAGGGACTGAATATGGTACTTACCCTCCTTTTTCAAAATTTGACTGCAGTCAACAACCCATCGGATGGGAGACGCTAGCTTGGTGAGTACAAAACCCATCGCCGTCGCAGAGGGGGAAAAAGAGGGGAAGCGATAACGAACATTTGACGGTCTCGCGGCGCGAATGCCACCCTCAGTGTAAATATAGAAGGTAATACAATCGCAATAGGAGTTCGGTGTCATGACGTGGTGTGCTCCTAACCTTAGTCTAAGCGCCTATTTTCAGTTTGGGTCAACGGTCCTTACCCCCATAGAAGCATGGCGGTCGAGGCCAAGGGCGTAAAGGATGATAAAGTAAATACCAGTTTGCTTCGAAGCAGACAGTAGTAGATCTAGTACTGTGATGTGAATGTATGACAATGCTTGTGGAAAGGGAATCCAAGATCCAAGTGGTCGTGGATCTCACCCCGTTGAATTGTGTTGCATATGTTCTGGAGTGTGAGGCTTGGGGACATCCTACTTACTAGAAGGCTGTAGCCGATATCTTCCATGGATGTGTACGTACATGACGAGACCTAACCCTACACCAGGGGTACGCTTTTGGTTTCACCACTTGAGCAAGTAGAGGTGGCTGTGTCAGTAAGTTACCACCTACACTGAGCATCTCCTGCTATGGATGATGAAAGCGCAGAGATTGAACTGGTAGGCCTTACCACAAGCACGAGCTTCACCTGAAGTTTCCCGATTAATATGCGAAACATTCAGCTTGAGCAGAACCTGAACAAGACCCACCAGATATCGCAACGGATGATATGTACGTGGACCGGTGCTGCATTCATCCAGTTCAATGCTAATCTCACCAGCTATATTGACCAACTTTGATTCCCGCTTGGTCAAGTTGGAGAAATCAATACTTCCGCTGTACACTGCAACCCAAAAACTCAACCATCGTTCGCACAGTACGTACTCGGGGTCGTACTTGAGGCAATCCTTCTCAATGCTACGAGCAGATATCGACCGTGCACTCTTGAAGATAGATGAAGTGGCGAGCAGCCACGAAGGCATTGCTGAAGAAGAGGGTCTCATTCTACGAGGGTAGGCGTCCTCTTGTTTTCGATCTGGAGTCGCCATGTAATCGCGAACTTTCTCTAGCCCTCAGGCCGGACAACTGGAAATGTACATCGATACCCTCGCGCGCTTGAATGCAGCAATCGCATTCAAATCGTCAGACGAAGATTCCCGTGAAAAGGTGTGTCTCGTGTTATCATACTGCTTTGATGCCGAGATGGTTACGGTTACCGCATCCATAGGCCCGTCTCGTCGAGACTGGTGCAAAGAAGCTAACGCAGCTGTATACGAAACTTGTTGCTGAAGGATCGTCGGGTTCGCCCCCGATAGCAGGTCTTGACTTCACTCCTGCGACATTCCCACCAGCTCTACTCGCCCCTCTCAAACCTCTCGTGGCATTCTTGCGTGGTCTTCCATTACCTTCTACCCACCCATCACATCCTGCTGGTCAGGTCATTCTTGCTACTTTAAGGGAGGCACAGCGGGGGTATGCCGACATGCGTGGAACGTGGAATCGCAAGTCTCTAGAAACGCATGCCAAGCGAGTCGTCGACCGCGCTGAAACGTTGGACGGTGTCATTGCAGGTAAAGAATTCGGGACCTGGGTGGAGAACCTCCTTCGTATTGCAGAGGTAGGTGTTTCCTTTGCGGTCGGCCACGCGCTGACTGTAACTTGTGTAGACCGAATATAGCCTTCTTACAGACCTTGCGCCGCTCACTACACCTGCTCTCTTGGCATCCGCTTACGACACCCTCCTCAACCCCCTTCTCACACTCTTCACAGATACGCTTTCCTCCTTGATTGCTATCATCAAACGCTCCCTTCATAAATATACCTTCCATGCTCTCGCTACCTACTCTGCTCTTTCGCCTTCCCAGAGCCGTTGGGAAACTCTCATGACCAGGAGGGGAGAAGGGCGGAAAGACACAAATGAATTGCGGGACGGGCTTAACTCTGTTAGGAGCGTGTGTTTGAGAACATTTCCAGAATTTTTGGCCGATTTGAAGTTGGCAGCCACGGGACCGGGCAAGGGTGGAGAATTAGGTGTGAGCCTGGCTGACTTCACTGTCTCCGTAAGTGTTTTGAGTTTGTTTCTGGATCTGAAGCTCGTCTTGTTCACCTGTATCAGACCGTACAATATCTAGATAGAATCCCGGAAGTACAGGAGGCAGTTGGAGCGGCACTTCTTGCACTTGGCGACGGAAACTGGAAGATGGGTGAGGGTAAGCAAGTTGGAAAAGCCAAAAAGTCTTCGACTATCGAAGTGACTGAGAAGGTCATCCTCCAACATTACACCTGTCCGTCCTTTTTCCTCCTACCACCCCCGATCACTCATTATAATATTTATCAAAGTCGATATCGTGAACACGATTGTGAACACTTTGACGACCCTGTCTCGAACACAACGTCGTGGCGCGTTTGGGTCTATATTTTTACTCAACAATATCTCCTATCTATATTCTCGTCTCGTGTTGAAACCGACGCATCCGGGGCTAACTGAACTCGTCACCAAGCCCACTGCAGATGCACTCACGTCTGCTTTTCGAACTGCGAAGGCAGGTTATTTTGATGCCAACTTTTCGCCTTTGATGCAGGCGTTGAGCGAAGATCGCGAAAAGGAAAAGGTAGGCAGTAGTGCATGGAAAGCGGCCACAAAGGAGAAGTTTACGCGCTTTTATGACCTATTGGAAGAGATTGGGGAAAGGCATAGGGTGGCGAAAGTGCTGGAGGAAGAGAGGGAGGGGAGAAAGGCGATCGCAGAGGAGGCTGTCAAGCTTGTTGTGCCGAGTTTGCAACGGTTCATTCAGAAGCAGAGAGATAAGGAATTCAGTAAAAGTGAAGTTTGCCTTTTCTTCTATGGCGACACGACGTGTTTTCGCTGACGTTCCTTCTGCTTTGCGACAGACCCACAAAAGTGTGAGTATGGGTGGCTTGGGTAAATTTGCTGATGCTGATGTGGTTGACTTCCAGATATCAAGTTGTCATCGGAAGAAGTGGAGACTCAAATACGTGTTTTCTACAAGTAACCCTTCGGCTACTTCCAAGATACCTGAGACTAGACATCAATTTCTCCGACTACAACAAAAAACTCACTAGACATAGCTGCTGGCCGAGAGAGATCAGTCCGTATACGTACAAAGCCACGATGAACAACACCTTTTCCCTTCCATTGGAACACCGCGATATCAATATTCGCACCGGCCACAATACCCGCATTCCTTGTCGCAAGCGGTGAAATCTCGGTCATCCACCTCATATTCATATTCATCATCCCTGTAAGACGATATCATTTGTGAAAGGCACGAGGACTTTTGCGAAGCCTGTGCCACATTTTTGAACCTCTCTTCCCCAAATATCGGACAAAGCTCAACGGTGTAGTCCTCCACCCATTTAGACGATGGAAGACGTTGCGTAATCTCTTCTTCCCCAACGTCGTCGATATCATCAATTCGGATAATGACGAGAATGTCTGGGATGAGACATTGGAGAAAGTTGAAGATGTCGCGTAGCGGAGCTTCGACGTCGACGTAGAGGTATGCGTCGTAGCGATCCGACGCAGAATCGCTCCATCTACGTCTCCGTGGATTGAAGAGCTGCCAGCTTTCAAACATTCTCTTCCATTGTGGGACGAGAGAAGGTTCGAACCAGGCACTGGCAGTGCGCGGGAGACGTAGTTCCACACGGCTCTGTCGATCGCCACAGTATGTGTTCAGAACGCGCGTGTAGCTCAAGGACGCCAACAGGGAATCTATGGATGACATGGTCAGCGACTCGCGGACGGCGGAAAGAGGACCACCCGCAGTACCGTCTGCTTCGTGCTGCTCCCAGCCAAGTTGCACGAGCTGCCTGACCCTCTCGAGCAGAAATGCGTGTGCACGAGTGTAGGCCTCGTGGAGCTGTTCGTCATCCAAGGGGGATGGCAGTGTTGTGGACGTTCCGCGTAGACGAAAATCCTCGTTCAAGAATCTCACATACGGTCCTTCTCCACCCATCTGTGAGGCTGGACTGGAGATCGATGGTGGGGCGAAGATGGGTCCAGGGCGTTTAGATGCACTCACTAGTTTAGGGACTTGGATTCGGGTTGATTGAGTCCGAGCCAACTTAAACGCAACGATAGTCGATACAATTGAACAAATGCCCCTGTACTATTTGTACCTCTCAGTCACGTCTGCACATCCAGTCGCGGCCTCACGAAGTACTCCTTACACGGACTCTTGAGGAAATATTGTGAACGCAGGGAAAAAAATATCAAGAAGGTCCGGAAGGGATCCGTACAATCACCATATGATAAATAATTCCGCCCAAGTCCCTTTCCGTCATTGGCGTTCTTGCCACGACTCCCACCCCCTTCATCTCCTCACTTGCGCCGTACGAATCGGACACCATGATCCTTGATACCCAGTGTCAGCATCACATCTGCCTGAAAAACGCGTTCCCGCCATTCTTCTACGCTCTCCATCTGCCCGTTTGGGCGCACCAAAAACAAGGGTTCGACGCGCCAGTCACGCAAAAGATGCGCAAGGAAACACACGGCTTCCGTGGATGAGTACTTGCGGCCGATACAGGAACGGGGACCTGGCGTTTTAATCACGTCAACTGATGCCAACGATAGACTCGTGTGCTCCGCGATACGCACCAAAGCTAAACCCGGTAAAATCACCAGAACCTTCCTTTGCGTCCGAGCTTTGATCCTGCTTCTTAGCGTACCACCGTGAAGGACGGAAGACTTCTGGGTCAGAGTAGTATCGTGGGTGATAATCTAGAAAAGGTCACGGAGGTAACGTCAGTTGGAAGGAGAAGATGGTGCCCGGGTTGTGCACTCACGGATGCCGACGAGATCAACTACAACCTTTGGCGTTGGTTCACATTAGCGCCAATGGAGTGGGTGATCGCGATATGACCAAGGGTGACTTACGTGGGTACCTTTTTTCACGAGTATCATTCGAGGTTCATTGCTATCGGAAACGTTGAGGACCGTGTCTTTCTTGGCTTCGCGGGGGACGATCGGTCCAGGAGCTAAGATGGGCCGCAGCAATTCGAGAATGTCGTTCACGGGCCTGATAAGGTCACTTACGGAACATTCGAATAGCTTCGTAGAACGCTGCGAGCAACTTGTCAAGTTTGCCATAGTCCTCATAAAGCTGGAGATTCACGTGTTCAGAAATCAGAC
>JBBPMW010001063.1:0-11972 GCA_038090535.1 Tylopilus alboater | reverse complement strand
AGAAGTCGACGCCGCCACCCCGTTGATAAAGTGCATCGCCACCTAAACTGACCTTCCCCCCATCAGGGAAATTTAAATGAAAAGACAATCTCATATATAGCTTTATCTACCTAATAAAGCCCTATAAGGTCTATCATAATGATACACACACTGATCATGCTACATGGATGGGTGGGCCACCCATCCATGGCGTACATGACTCCCCCCACTATCCCCGACACGCTGACACCATCATGTACACCCGTCGACACTGGTTTCCTCACCAAATAACTGTCACAATAGGCCCCTGTGGATGAGACTAATGGTCTATCGTAGTACAGTTCGCCATTGATAAATATATAAGCTCATGCAGAATATGATACTCGGACATGTTCCATGTCCATCGCGCACCTATGTAACAACTACATTGCGCGCACTTAACTACTAATTGCATACGATGATCCAACCCTACATCGCACTAAATCGCACACACCCACCCCTAAATCGCGCAGATTTTTTCGAGGTTTGGAGCGTTATAAGACTCGTAACTGACGCTCACGTCGGCTCAGTACTGTTTACTGTCGTTTCGGATTTCAAGTTATATATCATGTATGTACAATCGGTACGGGACGACGTGTATGCAAAGTCATTGCTGCGATGGTGGGAGTTGTAACTGGAATCGGCTCGGAAAAGAATAACCCCGCCTGCGCATGTTGTGGCGCACAGTTCCGATCCTCTCTTCCATATGTGATAGGCGGCGTTGAGCGTCCGCTACCTGGAATTGATGGAGCCGCTCCAATGCGGCATGCTGTTCGACAAGGCAAACGGAAAGCCTTTTCCTGGCCAATTGAGCACTGCGCTGAGCACAGGTCGCTTCGAGGAGTAGTCTGGCACCGTGAGCAGCCGTTTCTTCATCATCGCAGGGATTATACATCTAAGATATAACAATGTGATATTTTTGTGCCGATGCTCACCCAATGAGGAATTGACTACACTCACGTCGATGCCACCGAACAGGCACGGGTCGATATCACAGGAAGAACTTGACAGGGAGGCGAGATGTAAAGGGGGTTGCAACCCATCCAGACCACCAAGTGGGTTGGAATTATGGGGAGAACGACTTGATGGAGAGGCAGGGTGTAAAGGGGGTTGCAAACCCATTAACTGATTCAACGAGGGGCATCTGGGCACGCTGCATTGCGAGAACGGGGACGAACGTCGACGTTTCCCGAGGGAGGAGGGTGATGAAATTGATGGAGCTCCAGTGCTGCCGGGTGAGGTTTCTGGAAAAGTCGACTCAGACGAGGCGGAATGCGAGTGTGAAGAGGGACTTGGGGAACTCAGCCGCGAGCGTAGGCGTGGTGCAAGTGATACACGTAGAGTCTCCTCGCTACCGGCAGACTCCGAGGCAGGGATTACTCGGCATCTGCTCAGGCGACGACGCTGAACGTTAGACGGTGTCATGGTAGAGGACTAAATTTCGCTTACCCGCCGTCAAGTTTCAACTAGCTATGCTTAAGGAATGAATGACCAAGGTAAGGGTCACATGACCTTCGGGTGGCCTTTGCCAGCACTGCACGCGCGATGCTTTCCTCGTGCCAGTGCCAAACAACGTTTACCTCGACGTCGGTTCGTTCTTTCTTGTCTTCTTGCGTGCGGTAGCTCACTGATCTCACATTATGCTACACGAGTGTCCATATTGCCTCAAAAGATTCGTAACTCCTCAAGGTGTCACTCGCCACCTCAGCCAGCCTCTTAGGGCGTGTCGCTCCTGGCAAGATGATCTTGTCGCCGTCGCGGAGGTACTGGAAAGGGAACGAGAAACAACGGGGTCAGACTCCCCCGATGTCGCCCCCGAGTCGCCGATGGAGGTGGACGCAGTGTTCGATGCCGATCCTGACCGTTTTGACGATGCGACGGGTGGCGAAGACAATCAGCCCATGTCCGCGACCGAGGATGTTCGCATGATGGTTGAAGATTTTGTGGAGCATCAGCAGGGATCTTATTCGATTGTGGAATATGATGGTGCCGCACAGACTTTCGATGTCGGGGAAACTTTCCTTGATCGTTTCGATATGGACGTCCACTCGTTTCAGCGCAAAACGAACATTTTTTATCCGTTCGCGACCCGGAAAGAATGGAAATTGGCGAAGTACTTATTATGTTCTTCACTGAGCAAGGCAAAAATCGATGAATTCTTGAAATTGGAGGCGGTATGTGTATGGGTTTCCGGGGACTTCATATTTACGTATCTTATCTTCTTAGATCAGGGATTTAAATCTTTCGTTTCGTACTGCCAAAGAGCTTCACGGCCGTGCTGAAATGCTTCCCTCTGGCCCAAAGTGGAAGTACCGCGTTGTATCAACTGAACAGGCGACCGCATCACCTGTTTATCTTTACCTTCGCGACTCCCTTGATTGTATCGAGCTCCTTTTCAACCATCCTTATTTTCAGGACAAAATCGAATTTACTCCTCGACGAATCTACAAGACCGCAGAGGATGTAGTTGAACGCGTGTATAGCGAATGGGTCACTGGGGACGCCGCTTGGAATATGCAGGTATGTCGTGTTTATAATATATCGTTTATGAACTGACCTGGTTCGTAGTCGGAGCTACCTCCCGGATCAACGCTTCTCGGCGTTATTCTCTCGTCCGACAAGACAAATATCACAGCTATGACAGGCGGTCGCGTCGCTCATCCTCTCCTCATCAGCCTTGCAAACATCAAGATGGCGCATCGCAACAAGGCCTCCAATCACGCTTTCTTACTTGCAGCGCTCCTCCCAGTCGCCCAATTCACGCATCCCGAATCGAGAATGTGCACAGTCCTCAGCGACCGACTTGCTCATCAGTGTCTGGACATTGTACTAGAGCCACTCAAGCAAGCGGCCAGAATTGGCCGGATGATGTCGGATCCCTGTGGAAACTTGCGTCTTTGCTACACCCCACTCGCTTCATATATCGCCGACACGCCTGAGGCAGCAATGTTAGCATGTGTCCGAGGATTGACATCACACGTCACGATGGCAACATACAAGGGGTTTGGAGATCCTTATCGCCATCCGTCCCGCCTCGGAGAGACTACGCTACGTCAACTCGCATCAATTGATACGGATCCCCTCGACGTTGGAGCTTACTTTGCGGCTTGCGAAGACTTTCGGCTGAGCGGTGTTTCCGACCCGTTCTGGCGCAATTGGCCGTTGTCTCAGCCCGCTGTCTTCTTGACCCCCGAGGCGCTCCACCACTGGTTTCGCGAATTCTACGATCATGACATTGGCTGGTGCTTTGTTGTCGTTGGCAAAGCAGAGCTCGACTTTCGATACTCCGTACTAGCGCCGATTGTTGGCTTCCGACACTTCTCCAAAGGTGTTTCGAAGCTCAAGCAAGTTACTGGACGGATCCAACGTGATCTAATGTGCTACATCGTTGCTGTCATCGCTGGAGCAGCTCCACGACGCTTTGTCAGCGCAATCCGCGCTCTGGTGGAGTTCCGGTATCTGGCCCAAGCACCCGCCATCACCGAAGCCACGCGCGAGAAGATTGATTGTGCGTTAAAGGAATTTCACGATAACAAACAAGTTGTTATCGATTTGCGCGCTCGTCGCGGAAAGGCAGGAAAAGTCATGAAGCATTGGCAGATTCCCAAACTAGAACTGATGCACAACGTGGCACCTAGTATTGTGAACGTTGGTTCGCTTGTACAATGGTCTGCAGACACAACGGAACACGCTCACATTGGTTTAATCAAGGATCCTGCAGAGTTGAGCAACAACAAGGATTACGACTCGCAAATATGTCGCTTTCTTGACAGACGCGAGAAGTGTCGTCTATTCGACGACTCGATTACCCTTGCGCTTGCCGGTCACCGTAACATCGATCCGGACCTGGAAAACGAGGACGGAGAGGACGAGAATGAGGATTCGGGTGACGACAAAGCTGTCGAACGGGAGGATTCCAATCCTCAGGCTGCTGCTGCGGCTGTTCTTGCCGACCTATGGGGTCCCATTCGTCAAGCCACGAACTTCTTCGAGAAGGCAGAGAAGGATGCCAGGGCAGGTGCATCGAAGGTCTGGCCACCTCGTTCGTTCATTGCAGGGTCTACTGCGATCCATCTCAATCATGATCCTTCACGCAATCGTATCTCTGTCGATGAGGCAGCGGAGCTCTTTTCCCTTCCAGACCTACGCGGAGCACTTGCCCTCTACTTTAGCCAAGAAGGGCTGTTCTATAACTTTCACACTGTCGGACAACGTAGACGTGCACCAGTAGACGCATCTCTGCCATTCGACGACTTGCAACTCTGGTACAAAGTACGCGTACAGCAAAAGTCTTACCACGACGCTTCGGTCATTTGCCCAACGTTCACCGTAAATGCAAGCCCACCTAATAGGCCTTGGAAATATGGGCGCTACGATGCGGCAGTATTCGCCATCGATGAGGCTCAGCATTGGCCGATGAGCGGCCTAACAGGTGTGCACTATCTGATCCCGTCAAACTCGATTTATGACATTGATCACCAATGCCAGGACATGTTGTGGCCGAAGTTCGCATGATTATGCGGCCTGTTCCCCCCAAAGGAACACGACCTATATGGGCGAATCGCTATCTGACCTACGTGCAACGGTTTGACATTCAATCAAACGGTACTGTTGATCCCATTACCCACATGCATGTCCTCAAACGCTCAATGAGAACGAGAGATGTTGCCGTGGGTGATGTCCTACCTTTGGACCAGCTCCGTTCCTACGCTCATATCGTTCCGAAGTTTGGTAAGAAGGCTGATCCTCGACTTACTTCATTCAATAGCTCGCACTTTTCTGATACATTTTACCTGAACAAATATTTTAGCAAAGAGTTTTTCTACGCACTGTCCAGCTGATCTATTTGTTACTCGTATGCATCACTTGCATTCTATCTTTTTCGTCAAGTTTCTTGTACTGCTTTTGAATTCCATCTCACGTTCAAGTTGTCCTCGTGGGATTTCCGAGTCGACCATGCTTGTAATTTTGGTGCAGTCACGTCATAGGGCCGACTTACACCGGGGCCCCGTTCTCGCAGTCCATCACTTTCTAAAAAGATACAGCCAGTCGAATTACCCCCAATGCATAGCATATGCCATATGCAGAACGCCCCAGTGACGTTCGCCGCCTCGTCCTGTTCCTGCGACTCAAGGTACGTTTTCCGACCGCTCTGGGGCCATCGGGCCATCTACGGTCAAAGAAATCCTGGGAGATCAACCAGATGGGAAGAGAAATGTGTCAGTGTCTCAACCGTGACTAACTATTAGTAGACGTTTCGGATCCCGAATGGTCTGCGAAGAACTGGGGGCGGCGCCGGCCGTCTAAAGACCACATTCCTTCAAATCTCGGTTCTTCCCAGCGTCAGTATTCCATGCCAGTGGTCCGCCCGAGGCTATTTACTTATCGGAACATAATCCACGCACGGTGCGTTCATTATGTTCCGATAAACTAAATATCCTCGCATACGCTGGCCACTCCATTATTTGGTGAGTGAATCGTTTTGGATGCTGGCTGTGCGATGCGTGTGACGTTCTTCCTCCCGGTTGGAACGTTCCTGTTCTCTTATGTCCACCCCACCCAGTTCGTTGTCATCGACTCAGCATTATGGTAAGAATCCGACGCTTCCGTCTTGCCCGATATGGTCTCCACGTTCGCAGCTCGCTCGACTCGATCTCTTCCACCCCCGTGCAACCAACCGACATCCTCGGCTTCATCGGTTGCCGTTACCCATTCTCTTTGCGCACCCTCGACACCTTCGACACCCTCGACTCGATCCATATCTAGCCCCCTCACCCCCTCGTGCGCTGGCCAGTGGCCACCCACTTCTTTGCAGCTCCCTCGAGTACTGACGAGAAGGCATCGAAATCCCAACCCGGTTTATCACGCCAGAGGTCACCTACGACAGCGATGCTACCACGCGCTCTTCGACTGTTCTTCCCTCTACGGTAAGTCGACCAGAAGGTTGGTGAACGTGTAACATACTGATCTCGCATCTGATGGTTTGACGTTAACATGACGGACCGTACCCCTAGAGAGCGCGCAGGGAGTCAATCGTATGGCACCATCAAAGTCACTTTGAAATGTGTCGACCCAGCGCTCATCACCTTCTGAGTAGCGGGTTATTACTGTTCCAAACGTCCGTACGTCGGCGTATACTGAGCCCGAGGATGGATAAGAAAGGAGAGAGCGTGATATTACTTCTTCTCGGAACTCGGCCATTGGCATATCTTCAAGGGATTGTTGGATTCGGTTGGCTTCTCTGGCCCAGTTGGACTAAGATATCGCGTCGCACCTTGTAACAGTCGATCCAAGGTTGCTTTTAGTGGTTAAATCTGTTCTTTTTCGCCCGCAATTACCAGTGAGAAGGGGTAGTAGTGACGGTATTACGATGTGTGGCTATGTTTAGCTGTCGTCTCTTGCTCTATGATATGCACAATAATCTGGTTATTGCAAAGGTATCCCTAGACCATTCTGAACACCTGGCGTCGACACCTACGTGATACTGATGTCAGGACGAAAGGACGCGATGCGATTAGCCGCTCGCTCAGATGCTTTCCGTGCCTTTATGAATGCAGCTGGATTCCAAACAAGACTCGCTCACAGAACTCTCCGACCCAGACGACGACAACATTGAGGACGACGCAGATGGTGACCGCCAGGACAACGAACAGGACTGTGCCGCGTCCAAATCCAAGGAACGCACCGCACCATAACGCAAACCAAAAGGCCCCTCCCGCCGAGAAACAGCGTCCCAAGCCACCCAAGCCAAAGCCCAGGCACACCAAACCAAAGCCCCAAGCCATTTCGATCCCACAAAGCTCGCTCCAGACACCAAGATTGCTGCAGATAACGCCTTCTTCAGTACGTCCCCCCCGCGCTGTCCGGCGCATTGCCATTTCACCTTGCGCCACAGACACCTTGCTCAATCCTTCTGCCGCGCTTCAATCCACCGTCGAGGACTTTCTCCACTCACTCTCACAGAGTGCCAGAACAGCCCAGGTTGAACTGATCAACTGTATCTCGGTGCATGCGGTTGCAATGACTCGGTCGACGACGTCGTCGTCGTTGTCAATGCCCTCGACAACTTTACAGAGGGGCTCAAACAAGTGACGTTAATGCCCGTCTCACCCACACAATCCCGCTCATCTCTCCCCAGGAAAACTCAACCATAAACGCGTTTGCCAGTGTTTTCGTCCACAGGTACCGTGACTTGGATCCCAACATCCACGCTGAATGCGTCAAGGCCATGGGTTCGTGGTTTACACGTCATCCCGCACACTTCCTTGATGGGCCCTCTCAGATTCGAGCACGCCCGTCCATCTCGAAACAGTACGCGCACTGGCCGTGGTTTACGCCCAATCCGAGTACGTCGGCTCTCTCACTCACTTTACCGAACGCCTCAACTCACGGTTACTCGAGATGCGAATGATGAACATGCGTCATCGTCCGATTTTCAGTCACGGTCCGTGTCAAACATGTGGAATAACGATGTGCTGTAGGCATATGCGAGCCTCTGGGACGACGTATCGAAACAATCACTCTCCCATTCCTCGCAATCCGTGTTGACCAAGGCTGTGTCTACGATCCGACATGTCATGGCCGCCACGTCGCTGACGAATACGAACAGCACCAAGATTATCCCGCACATTTCCTCGATCCTCTCGGATTCTAGCACACCCGTCCGTCTCGAAGACAAGGATATGGATGGGCCCGATTCGCTCGTCGAGTCTGCACGAGACACGGTGGATCTTGCATGGAGGGTTATCGGAAGTGGAGGAAACCGTACTGCTCGAGGTACTCGAGGCATCGTTGCGTTGCGCCAAACTGGCGTCGATGACTGTAAAAAAGGTTCGTCTCACATCACTGTTTCCCTGAAGGCACTTGGACCTGAGGCGTGCCTTGATCAAGGGACTGCCAAGGTTGTTCATCAAGTACCAAATGGATGAAAATCGTATATTCCAAGTGCTCCTCATCCCGCCATTGATGACCCTCGACCTGTACCTCGAAATGCGAATGATGAATGTGCGTCGTCGTCATATGTCAGTCCGTGTCAGCGAATGGAATAACCATGTGTTGTAGGCGTACGCGAGTCTCTGGGACGACGTATCGAAACAGTTCCTCTCCCATTCCTCGCAGTCGGTGCTGACCAAGGCTGTCGCCGCGATCCGACATTTCATGGTCGCCACGTCGCTGACGAATACGAACAGCACCAGGATCCTCGAGCTCGAGGACGGGCTGGCGACGCAGCTGCGCGATGCCGTCGCGGGGCCGCGAAGAGATCGAGGTGGCATCGTTTTCTGAAGACGATGTGATCTCACTGGGCGCCGTGTGTGCACGGATATGTGCGTTGGCGGGCTCGAGAGACATGTGCATGGATGGAGGAAGACGAATGTGGCAAGCAGAGCAGCGCGTGGGACAACATCCTGCCCTCGTCCGTCTGGGGTACAAGGAAGAGGAACGGGTGAGTGTGCTCATCTTGGCACCTGTTTCGTGAAACAGGGACTAACCCTCGTCAGATGGTCGAGCAAGGCCTGCATCTGCTCGGCTTACATATCATCCCAAACTGTGCCATTCTTACAAGGTCGCGTTCGTCGACGGTGCGTGTTTGGGAAACGGTCAGGACGGGGTGACGGCTGGTATTGAGATCGCGATCGGTGCAAACCCGATGACGATGCATCCGATCCCTATCGACGGCATCGACTCTTTGTTCGGCTGCCCCTCAGCATGCAAAACTCCTTGTTTCGATTCATGGTATTCGCAAGCTTGCCGGAGACCCGAGAATCTCGACCTCTTCCGGAGACCCGACGCGGCTATCAACAACTACCCAACAGTGCCTCCGACAGCTGTGACGACTCTGCCAAGACAATATTCTTCTCCCTGGTTGATGACGAATAGGTGGTTCCGTGTTTTGTAGGATCTTGCACTTACCCTTACTACATGCTTTCCTAAATTCAAATGTCCAAGTCCATTACATCGCGTGCACTTAACCACTAGTACAAATTAGATCAGCTGTTACGAACTGTGGAATGGCTGTGACTCAGCTGTCGATTGGCTGTTGGCTGTGGTCGGCTGTCAAGTGCTGTAATTGTGACAAGAGATTGTGACTAAGTCCTGGTTTTGCTGATGAAGACCTCCTGCCGACGACGCGTTCGCCTTCCCCACCCAAGACTTCCCCCTTTCAAGGCCCCGAGGATCCCCCCTTCCCCGAGTTGGCTTTGCGCCGCTCAATCTCTCTCTGCGGTCAGACTTTGTGTCGCGCAGAGACCGCTTTTGGACTTTGTGTCCATTGGATCGCCCCGTCCCCACCTTGCATCGAGGGACAGAGGGGTTGAAGATCTATTGAAGCGTCTCCCCCGCCGCCCTCGTCGCTCTATCTCAAGACTTCCTCGCTTCCCGGATACTCCTCCAAGATGGCCCCAGCCGCATCGAGATATGCGCCCCAGTCCCGCCCCAACGATTGTGAGTTTTGATGCCTTTTCTTTCTGGCAACAATCTCACTACTCGAATAATCTCCCACCAACGTTCGCAACTCATATCTGCTCGTTCAATTCCATCGCAGTACGTACAATATGTTCGTGTATCTGTATTGATCCAAACAATTCAGCTGTTGACAACCAGCGCTCACTCCTGCTCCTTTTCTCACCAACTTCTGTCTGCTACCCTCTCCTGCACGTCAATCGCGCTCCCAAGGAAACGTCGCAAGCTCCATTTCGGAATACGCGCTGGTATCCTCGAGGAACAAAGGATGTTCCATGGTGGTGACTGCAGGGCAAGGTAAGTGTGATACAGCCTGCAAACACGAAGGTACTCACTGTTGTTCTCTTTGCGCCAAGCGATTATACGCGCTGCATGCAACCAGAGGCCCCCGTCGACCCGAAAATACCAGCATGAGGCTCTGCGCAGGACAACGATTCGCGGGTCATCAAGCTTGCGTCTCACAAGATTATCGACGACAAGTGGGTACGTTGCCGGCTCATCTCTCCAGAGCACTAACATTGCGAAGTCAGGACGACGCAGCAAGTCTCGCAAACCGTCTGTGACATAGCGGGACTGCTTCCAGGTGATCGAGAGGTGGGTCAAGCAGTTCAGGTATTGAAATCCCCCCGCGACTGCTTCCCAGAACCATTGGGTTGTCAAATCCAAGTGCGAGATACGGTGGAACATAGATGCGTCAGGGAGATGGACGAAGCGAGTTTGGAACACCACAGCAGGATCGATGGAGAGGAATTTCAGGTAGGGAAGACTGTTGACAGCGTCGACGACTATGCGATATCTACCCAGAATGTTGCCTCCTGCACGCAGAACGAGGTTCATCAGTCGAGGACAGAGTCGAAGGAGTTTGGCCGTGGTGGTAGGATGGACGGACATGCCGACGAACAAGTACAAGATCCGCTTGGGCCGTATGGTAAGTGACTCTATGAGATCTTTTGCGGCGACGTCGCAATAAATGGAGACCTTTTTATAAAGGATAGGCTGGAGCCTTTGTGCAAGAATTTCAGTACCATGTAAGTTGGCTGTTCGAACTACACTTACCACCTTTTGACGCGACGGGCCACACGGAGATATTTAGCCAGTTCGTGCGGCTCTCTACTGGCCAACAAAAACACCATGCGCTCGAGCTCGTCTGGCAGAGCGGACCAACGAGGCTTGGATATAACGGACATTGACAGTAACAATGAGCTATGAGGTGAGCAGTAGACGGTGGGCGGACAGAGTGTACCTCTCCTCGAAGAAGGAGCAGGGTAGATTTAAATGTCTTGCGTCTTGCGCATCCTACTGATACACCTTGCTAGGTCGTACCCTCCCTTCCGGCATTCTTACTCGGCTTGTTACATAATTGGCTTTCTGTGTTGCACGGAATCTCAGGGTGAGCGGCGTCAGTTTACATTTTTTAAGCGCATGACTCCTTGCTGACGCATCTCGGCATGACCCAGTGCGGTAAGGGTCCAGGGAGGGGGGGGGGAGGGGGGGGGGAGGACCTGAATCTCGGAACTTAATGACCTTAGTCATACAACCCTTCTACTCAATGCGGCTTGTTCAAGGTGTTTAACTGCTGTCGTTATTGCCGGCAATACCTAGCAGTCAGATGGGTGACCCGGTGCGAGGTAAGGGTCGTAATCTCCGATCCGGAACGGTGCAATTGACTCGTACTTACTTGTTGGTCGGTGAATTCAAGCCGCCCGACAACCCATGGCCGCCGCGACCGCAGTTTGTCATGGTAGGGCCGGACGCTCGCAGAACTTCTGCCGATTGTTTACGGTTGCTCACATTTGTTCACGTGGCTGACAAACCGGGGCTTGTACTCGCTTCTCAGAATATTTTGAGAGCGTTGGCTGCGTGCGCCCTCAGATTGGACAGTCCTCGCCCTTGACTCTTAGATCGCTGTGCGCTGCAGACATGAACTTGTCCACCGCAAACATCACCACCCAAAACCCTGACTCCGCTTCGATGATGACCCGAATCACCTCCTTGGAGGACCACGTTCGTGTCCTGCAACGAGATGAGGGAAACCGCCGCTCGAGTAAAACGCTGAGTACCACCATCGGCTGCGAGTACGCGCTATCTAACAAAATTTCCTGCAGCGGGTCTGAATATTTTCGGTATAAAGGGCGTCTCATCAAACGCCTCGTGTCGTTCGACGACACAGTCGACGACATGTTAGCAGAGGCAGATCGTCGAGCCCACGCTGCTAATGTGGGCATCACGGTCGACCACACCGACCAGTGCGCTGGTCCCCTTCCTTTTCGTGTGCGTCCCTGACGCTGTACCCTAGGGAGAATCATTTGTACAAGAGCTACCAAGCGCTTCTCCGATGGATTCCTTCTATTCGTCAGGTCCCCAAAACGGACCTCAAGGACGTTCTCCAACGGGTAGGTCTCCCATTCAGCCTCATAACGCCTTGCTCATGCAAGTTTAGCTCGGAAAGGGAGCGGACAGTGGGCGCAACGAGGATACCCACAGGCTCAAGGTCT
>JBBPMW010001062.1:0-11980 GCA_038090535.1 Tylopilus alboater | reverse complement strand
GACGGGCGTGCGCACCGAGAATTACCCACGCGCCTGCGTGCGACGTATGGTATTAACATCCATCGATGTTTCGAAAACAGAGAAATAGAAATGAAATGAAATGAACGAGACGAGCCGCGCAGGGTCCGGCGGCTGGCACCTTGCCGTGGATGCACATCATATGGGATACCGTTCCTGCATAGTGTTACCAATTGTTATTTCCCCCACTTTTCGTAAACGACGTGCTCGGGGTTGATGACGTTTTTGCTCTATTTCTCGCTGCTTCGTTCACGGTCGAGGAATCAGACGTGGATGAGAGCGGTGGAGCGGGCCAGGTAGAGGTGCGTGCTCGATGTTTGACAACTGTGAGGGTGCTCGCCCTTGGACTGGGTTGGGATTCGGGCGAGTATGGTCACCGGTGGAGATGGAGCAAGGGTAACCTCAAAGCTGACGCGGACGGTTCTTCCTGATTTGCCATACATACGTCGACAGCGACGGCTTGACGGGCCCGTTAAGATGGTGCTTCACAAAGAAGGTATCCGAGGACGCGAGCAAACATCTGATGATCTTCATTGTATTCAGGTGTAGCGTCATTATCGTCTCCCAGTGTCTCCAACGACAACTTGGTAGCATTAACATCTTTGTCTATCTCTGGACTGGTCTCGAGTGGTAACCTGGTGGCTTTCTAGTTCATGATGGGTAGTTACCAATGGAGTGGCGTTCAGTGGGACTGGGTTTACTCAGTAAGGTGGTGACTCGAGGGAGGATAATAAATTATTATCTGTCGGAAAAAAGTATTTTCTATTCCTAGGCCTTGCAAGCACTTGTAAGGCCCCAAGATGCCGCCGGCTTCCAATTGTATTGGAATTCAACCCGAAATTTTCTCAAGGCGGTTGGAAGGCACTCAGAAGGGGGTCAAATGATGTAAAAAGATAGTTTCCAGGACCCAAATATGGCGCCACAACCCTTCCAATTTTAATTCATGTACCCGAGTCTGGATTAAATCCACTTCCAACTGTATGGAATTAAGTCACAAACCGTCGCAATACGGCAGCATTGGAAGGGGGGTTTGGATTTTTCCGACACTCACTTCAGCAAACCATACAGGCAATCGTCGAGACTTGAATTAGAGTCTATCTTGCATGAGGCATATGAGTGCTACTGGAAGACACCACCCTTCGTGTCGTCTGCAGATTCTTAGTGACGCGTACATTGTGACCGTGAAGACGGTTGCACTGACCTTGTTTGTGCGCCGTCCGAAGTTGCTTGAATTTCCAGACACTCTCACGCGGATTCCCTTCGTTCCTTCGACTCCGCTCAGTTCATACTGCCAGAGGATGCATCGCGCGCTCCTGATAGAAGAGATTCTCCTGAACATATTTGGTCACTGTTGTACGCGTTACAACCCAGTCGTTTCCGAAATGGCACGTCTTGCTAGAACATGTCGTACATTCAAAGAACCAGCGCTGGACGTGCTCTGGGCGGAGTTGTGCGACCTATCCCCTCTCGTGCGATGTCTTTCAGAAGCATCTCATCAACTATCCTCAGACCAGCCTGACCAGGTAAAGTGGTTCCGAGTATTCGTCACACTTGCTTGATGGTGAATATACATCATTTTCCTCCTAGCCTTTCACGATGGTGTATTCGTTTAGCAGACCGCTTACACAGACAGAGTGGGATATCCTTCGACGTTACACGCCTCGCGTCCGATGCATACTGGACTTCAGCCAGGGACTCGACGAGAAATCCGTCAGCATCCTCTCAAACTCTCCTATCACCGAGCCACTCTTCCCAAACCTTCGCTGGGTGTATTACGAATATAGAATTAAATCCATGCATCTATTGCACCTCTCCCTCCCATCCCTGAATTCCCTCAATCTCCACTTCGAGAATCCGCATACGTCTCGAGATTTTCTCAAGCCGTTGCCAGAGTTGTTCCCAAATATCAGAAGCCTTTCCCTGGAGACGGGTCAGGTTGATTTCGCGTTCAACAAATCGGCCTCCAATTGTAACTGCCGCTGGAAAAACCTCCGGACGGTGATTTGTCCTCTAATTGCCTTTCACGTGGACGCTCTTGTGCATCTATCTCGCATGCCTGCATTGACTCGGCTCGACTTTGGACTGAGTACTACGTCGTGGGTCATCGACTCACCCCTTTTCTTCTTCAACTTGCGCGACTTCGTATTGCATTCTGAATCATTAGACCCGATTTCGTCGTTACTCTCCCGGACTCGACTGCCTGTTATCACCGATTTTACTGCCCTCATGTGCAGCTGTCCTTCAAGGCAAGAACTGTCGTCCTTCTTCGCCAGCGTCCAGACATCAAGTGCTGGCCACACCATGAGGGGTCTCACGTTCCATCAATCGTCCCTCCAGAGTAACGTTGTTCGCTCGGGGACCCCCCTACTCTGCCTAGAAGACTTGCAGCCATGCATGGCGTTCGGCAATCTTGTTCATCTAGAGTTCAACATCGAGTGGGACGTGGGCCTGACAGACAGCGACCTGCTCACGTTGGCATCGGCATGGCCCCGGTTGAAACATCTCCTCATCAATTTGAACTCGGGCTGGAACGCGTCAGGTGGAATTACGCCAGATGGACTACTACAGCTTCTGCAGATGTGTCGGTCGCTTACCAATGTTGCCCTCGCCATCGACACGCGAGGTTATACTGAACTGCCAATGAGTGGATCGCTCGCAAGCCTCGAATTGGCATTGCCACCCACGCTTTACATTGATGTCCTCGACTCCATCATCGAAGCAGAATCTGTCCCGGCCGTCGCCGCTTTCTTTGCTAGCGTCGCGTCTTGCTCCGATCTTTCCTTCGGTGCTTGGCGTTGTGAGAAATTGGCGAGACCGCGGAGTCGGAGGGTATACAGGAAGCGTTGGAATGATGTATTTAGACGGGCCAATGACGCCGTCAGACAGCGTTCTTGAATCGCTTTTGGGTATGTACCACTTTGACGAGTTGCGACATCCAAGTCATATCACTTGAACAGGGCGTGTCACTCGAGCTGCTACGAAGAAAATCAGATCAGAATATTTGCATGAATCGAGGCGGTCATTGCACGTTCTCATGGAGAGATGATGGGAGGTCATGGACGAGCGGGTTGAAATGCGACAAGTCATCCGATGCTCTCAGGGCCTGGGCGCAGTCGTCTTCCCGTTGATGGGCTGGAATTCGAATTCCCATTCCAGAACGTAACCATTTTTATTCCCGACGACAAGCACGTCAAAGGAGGCTGGTTTGCATGTCCTTGCCGATCTCTGTCTATTAGGCGAGGTTGCGACCAACTATTGAAGGGGAATGGTAGGCCTCACTTTATTGTGGTGACGTGACTCGATCGTCGCTCTCGTAGGAGCATCCAACGCATTAGATTAGGGTTCTATGAACATGTCCAGGTTTCGTGCAACATGCTTGCCGTGTATTACCATCCCTACCAGATACCTTATATTTGCCTCATGCGCAAGGAGTGCGACGTGCCGCTCCCGGAGCCTGGACACGTGCAACAGGCGGTGAACGAAACAGAAAAAACTGACATGTGCCAGCATTGACGAATACTTTGTGGAGATGTCCCCATTCCTCAAGATCATCGATATCATACTTTCAGGGGGTCGACGCGATGCGAGGTATGGGACCAAATCTTCCGAACCTGAGTCGCACGTCATTAATTCATTGACAGCCTGATAATCCAACTAGATACAAATGTACCAACACTAGGACTCCTACGACCGTCCCACCGCCCGGGTCCTTGTGCCATGGCACCACAGATTTCCTTGACTGCAAAGACTCGGACATCGACGGGCTAGATGAGAACGAATACGGGGGGCAGATGCGTTGCGAGAGACTGCCAGCGGTCTACTTGCTTCTATGCATGCAGCTTTGTTTTCTGGAATTTGATTGGCATCTGGTGGAATCCAGACCTTGTCTCCCATCCCTTCGAGTCTCGCCATGGCAAGTCCAGCCTCTGCGAGTCTACGCGCACCATATCTAAAGTCCTTTCTCCTCCAGCGTCGCTTTCATCCACCTCCAATTCAGTCCCGTTTGTAAGCACTCCCCACCGCCTCTTGACAGCCGATTCATGTTGGATTTACTAGCTATGCTGGTCCTGCCAGCTTGAAACAGGGGACGCCCTCGTCCCCAAACCCGTCATAAACATGTCTCCGAGTCCTCCGGCTTTTAGCCTTTTTCACGGCGGCATCCAGACACATCCTGCGTGTGCGATTGGGTCAAGCTGGTCCGGTCGTCACGCGTCACCCGCGAGTGCCTAGGGGCTGCACGTGGTCAAGATGAGACGCGTCCAGCGTGGACTCGCGCTGACGTGGCGTCGACGCGGGTTTCTTCCATTGGACGTGTGCAACGTCCTAGTACCTCGTACGTCACCCTGGTCACTTCTTAAAGTTCGTGACGTGTCTGCTCACTGTCACGCGTCTTATATTGTAGAACCGAGTCCGCCATCGTCGTCGAGCGGGACGTGAAGCCAGGGGCGACCCCGCCCAAGACTAGCAACTGGAAGAAGACGGAGAGGAACGAAAGAACGAAAGGGGCTACGCACGCGACACGCTCTCTTGGACCATTGGACTCGGTCGACATTGGGCCATCGCCACCCTTGGTGGACGTGCTCGCCCTGCTCGGTCTCGCATCGCTCAATATTGGCGGGTACACCGTCAACAGGTACGTCTCGTCTGTCCATGTTGAATGCTACGCTTGTTTCGCTGACGAGAGATATGGCATGTAAGACCAGTCTGGGATGCGACCGCGAACGCTTTGTGACGCTCGGGTTTGGGGCGGTCGAGCGGTACAGGACCTATTCGGGGCCAGCGGCCCTTCATGGAATTTTACGTATTGGCCTCGTATCACGAATTCAACCAGGCTCGGGGATGAAAACTGTCGCGAGAATAGATGAATCGCTGTGTCGCGTTGTGTCACAGAAGCGGGCCTCGTCCAACTTGCCAAGGCGGAAAAACGAAGTGCACCTAAAACACGTGAGTGTACCGAGACTACTAGACGGCCTTGGTCTTGCAGACACTTTTATAACAAGCTTCAGCTCACGCTACTGGAGTACGAGGAGTCACGGAGGTTTCCGACGAAGCTACACTTGTAATGGATACAATGCATCGCAATAGCCCACAGTGTATGGTATCGAATCGGAAAAAAGCAGAGAAAACACATCAGACGGAAAAAAAACGCATGGGTGGATGCACGCGTGCACGCTGCGAAAAAAAGGGAAAAGAAAAAAAACAACACGTCCGCCCGTCTCTTCTCTAAGACTGATTTTGGAGCCGTCTGGGCCGCCACACCTTTTTCTCCGGCACCGGCTCGAACCCGTCCGTATCCTTTTTGCTCTCGGGCAGTGCGGCGTTGGGCGCGGAGGGTGACGACATTGCAGCAGGCGCCGCCTGTTTCTCCTTTTCGCGCTGACGCCATCCTCCCGACGCACCCCCAATCCTGGGCGGACCCGTCGGAGCCACAGGCAACGCCGCTGGCGCCGGACTTTGCGGGCGCGCCAGCCCACCACTCGCTGCCTGCACTTGTGCACGCGCGCGCCACCCGCCGACCTCGGGGACGGGTGTCGCCTTGGCCTGTGTCCGCGCCTTCGCGCGCTCCTCCGCCTCCTGCTCGCGCAGTGCCTTTCTGCGTGCTTCCTCGAGCGCGGCGGCACGCTCTTGTTCGCGCAAACGGCGCTGCTCTGCGAGGCGCACTTCTTCCTCGCGCTTGCGTGCTGTCTCGGCCTCTTCTGCCTTGCGTTCTTCCGCGCGTCGTTCTGTCGTTGTCTCGTGAGTTCGTACTCGCACCCACATTCGCACACGTGGAATGGGGACGCCCACCGGCTTCGGCTCGCAGCCGCTCCTCCTCCGCCTTGCGCGCCTTCTCCTCCGCCAAACGCTCCTCCTCTTCCTCCTCCTCGCGCCGCCGCCGCTCGTCCTCCTGCTGCGTGGCGTACGCCCGGCGCCGCGTCTCCTTTTCCTCCTCCATCTTTTTCTCCGCGTTCGCCTGGCGGTGCTGATACTCCTCAGCGCGCGCGGTGAGCAGCGTCTCGCGGTGCGCCCGGTACGCGGCCTGCATGCGCCCGAGCCGCTGCTTGGCCGTGAGCGCGTGGTCGTGCGCAGCGCGGCTGTTCTCGAGACGCGACTTTTGCAGCGCGTTGAACGTCGCGCGGTCCGCGGCTTGCTGGTCCGCATAATCCTGCGCGAGCAGCGAGCGCTCTTCTTTGCGGTACGCACGCTCGACGTGGTCGATCCGCTTGGTGGTGATGCGCAGGCGCTCGTTGAGGTCTTTCTTTTCCCTTTCTAGCTGCTCGACTTGCAGACGCATCAGTCGGTCCTTGCTCAGGTCTTCCATGTCCTACAGTCGGGGCATGAGGTTAGCCAAAGGTGCGCAGAGAGACGGGATGAGCAGGGACGGACCGCGATGGACACCTTGAGCCCGCCGCGCTTCATCAGGTCCTGCGCGAGCTTCTTGGCCTCCTCTGTGCGGATCGTCTCAATCTCGCGCCGCGCGCGCTCGATCTCCTTCTTCTTGGCGTTCTCCTTTTCCTTTTGCTCCTCGATCAGCTTCTTGGCGCGTGTAAACTCGGCACGGCGTGAGGCCTCCTCTTTCTCCTTGCGCACGCTCAGCTCGGAGAGCAGCTCGCGCCGCCGCGCGACGAGCGCCTTACGGAGGGAGAGCGCACGGCGTTCGGCGTTGGCGGCAACGACGAGCTCGGCAAACTGGGCTGCTTGGCGCGCGGCGTCATCCTCGGGGGAGAGCACCGGCGGCGGGTCTATGACGCGCACAGCGTTGTGGAGTGCCGTAGCGAGCGTGCTCAGACGGGTACGCACGAAGTCGGCCGACGACGGCTGGATGGCGGCGTCGCGCGGCGAGGCGGTGCTGGGTCCTGCGCCACTGACCGGCTCGTCATGGTGGGCGAACGGCTCGTCGATAAAGGCGAGGGTTTCGGTGGCGTGGTCGACGCGGATGCGGAGCTCGCCGCGGCGGGCGCAGCCCATGAAGTAAGCTTCGACTTGTTCGGGGCCAAAGTCGTCGAGGGGCTTGACGAGGTCGAGGAGGGCGCTCACCTTGAGCGTGCTGAAGACCTGGGAGAGCTGGGAGAGGAGACGGGAAAGGAGGGCGCGCGAGAGGAGGGGGCGGTAGCCTGCATAGGGTGTGTCGCTGGCGCAGAGAGTAGAGAGGACGGGCGCAGTAGAGGCACAGAGGGTGAGGGGGTCGAACGAGGCTTCGAGAAGGTTGTAGAGGGTCTTGATCGGGGCTGGAGAGAGGCGGAGAACGTCTCGCGAGAGCTGGACGGGATCAGAACAGGGCCATGCCAAGAAAGGACGACACTCACGGCATCATTCAGAAGACCGGCCCGGGTGGGTGCTTTGGTGAGGCCGAGAAGGGCAGCGAGTCGCGTGCTCTTGGACCGCCCGTCGCCTTCGTCGCCATGCAGTCCGACGGGCACGGCGAGCGCGCTGACGAGCACCTGGCCGGCGAGACGGCTCATTTCCTCGTCGGATTTGCCACCGATGCTGGTAACGATGGCGTAATAGCGACCCCAGGCCGCAGCATGGTATAACGAGTTTCCGCTGGTGAGGAAAATCTTTGTGAGCTTTTCATAGTAGTTTGCCATCATTGCGGGACGAGGGGCCTTCTTTGCCATGGTGAGCAGGTTGTGGACGTCTTCGACGGAACGAAACGCTTCCTGCCAGAGCTCGAGCTCGACCGAGGTATTGAGCTGTGCGAAGCGCGTGTCGAGATGGTGCTGGAGGACCTCTGGGTCAGACAGGTTGATGGAATGGGCCTGATGTGCATATTTGGCGACGTTGGAGAGGTGGAGGCGGAGGGTCTCGCACAGGCGACGAAACTCGACCTTGCGCTGGTGCTTGAGACAGAAGCGAAACGCTTGCTGTGCGACTTGCTGATGGGACGGGATCGAACGGTCGTCGAGGCGATCAACGTCTGGGGCTGCTCACCTGGTATATGGCCTCTAATCTAGCATTGTTCTTGAGCGTCTCGAGCGACGTGCGGTAGCTTTCCCACAGAAACTTGAGCCAGGGTGTGACAAGCGCTCTATCTGTGCGATCCTTGCTCTGATCGCCGCTGACTGCGCCGAGGAGGATGCTCTCTGGGGTTTCGCTGGCCTCGAGATCGTCGACGTCGACTGCGACGGCCTTGTCGGCCTTTTCTTGCGCCTGCTGGACCTTGGCGTCTGCAAGGGCGAGGAACTTTTGGATGACAACCTCGATGGAGGCGACGTTCGTGTTTTGTGCGATGTTCTTGTACTGCATGAGGCCTTCCTTTGCGGTCCTCCCCTTGCGCATGTCGACGCAGAGCTCGACGAAGCGGAGGAGGATGGGTTCGAGGGAGGGAAGGGGCGCTGACCTGAAGCGCTTCGAGGTGAACATTTCCGTGAGCGACTGCAGCGCTGCATGCGTCTGCCCGACCGAGACGAGTCCCTCGGCCTGCTTCAAGACCGCCTCCGGTTTCGTGAACGGCGCCATCGTGTACGACAGAAGAAAAAAAAAGCAAAGCTCTGATTCCATCGAGCATGTACACCCGTGCGAATACATTTCCTTTCCAAGTCTACGCCCATCGCTGCACCACTACACTGTTGGCCAGTCCCGCACTCTGGATCGTCTCCTCGTCCTTGTCCAGCGTGCGGTTTGGAAACGTCGTCCCAATCGTGTATGCCCGCGACAAGTTCTCGGGGCTCGCCCTGTCTGCACGTCAGCGCCCGTTCACGAAATCGCTTGGGACGTACGCATTGATAAAGTTGCGAATGTCCCCAACAGTATGCGTGAGATTCATCCGGCACGGCATCCTCGTCCCGTCTGCCAACCGGATCTGCACCGTCGTCGTCGGCTGCGCCTGGTCCACCTCGAACAGCGTCGTCACGCTCGACCTCTCCACGTCACTCGATGGCGCGCTCGACGTGCTCGATCCAGCGGGGAACGACCCCGGCATGCTCGTCACAGCCGGCACGGGCACAGGCGACCCAAGCCGGTTCCCGGTCCCCCCAAACGACTGTTTCTCCGGCACATAGTCCTCGTTCGTCCGCTTCGCCACGATCACCTCGACCGGCTGCCCCGGCCGGACGTTCAACACCGACACCGGCGCACGACCCGTGTTGATCTCGGCGAGCAGCCGCTCGTTCTCTGGATCCCCGTAGCTGTAAAACGTGTCTTGGATGCTGAACCCGTTACGCCAAAACGTGATGTTGCGATGAGCGGCCTCTTGGTCGTCGTCGTCTGAAGGGCGTTGAGTGCAAAGCGCGAGCGAGGGACGGTCTGATTACCTTGCTGTGCATCGGGGTCGGGGACGAACATGCTCTCGACCTCGTCGCTCCCCAACCTGTGTCCCCCGCCCCTAAACGCAGTCGACGGTTCCCTGGCTGCAAGCGGTTGAGACGCGCGTGCAGCAGACGTTCTGTCATACTCCATCAGTCCCTGCTCGCCACACAAGTAAAGCACGACGCACTGGGCAGCACGCCGCAAAATGTCTTGCACCATCCGTCCACCGGGCACGTTGCCGCGGGCGTTCGGGTTTTGCACAGAGATACCGCTGATGAAAAGGTCGGCGTCGGCAATAAGGGATGTAGGTGCATATATGCGTACCTCCGCTCGCCGCCCGCGAACCAGCTCTCGCCTTCGCGCGGTGGTCCCTCGTCGTCATCGTCGTCGTCATCGCGCGCGATCGGGGCGCGAGGCGGGCCCACGCTCGGAGACGCGAGTGAGGACAGGGTCGCAAAACGCCCCGAGCTGTACATGCACATCAGTACGAGTGAAATCAAGGCGAGTTCGAGGCGGTACCTGGACGAGCTCGGCCGTGAGCTGGGGGTGTCGTTCCATTCGCCGATGCGGCCGATGCGTTGTGCAGCGGGTCTCCCCCACGTCGATGGCGGTGGATCCGAGGATGGCTCACCACCGAGCGTGTTTCCGTGTCCGTTGTCTGACATGTTGTCGACGCTCTCTACTCCAGCGCACGCAAGCGTTTGGCCCTCTCGGCTGTCTCCGAGGGGTGTACAGCCACAGAGATAAGATAAGCTCTCAGCCTCTCCATCAGAGCGAGATAAATCGTGGACCTTCACCACACACACCCCCTCACCGATGCTCGTCTTCAACACTCAAATGGAGAGCTGAAACTCAACTCCAAGCAGCTCCCCGAGGCCAGATGCAAAGAGCAGAAAGAGACATCCGACCTTCACCCATCGAACAAGAGCACATTTCCGGCGCCGAGAACCTGAACGTGCGATCTATTGCACCGGTTTCGCCAACGAACAAGAGCAGGCTGCCTGGGCCACCAGAGATCCCAGCACGAAACAACACCAAGTCATTGATCGAGCTTTTGACGTACGGAAGCTGACAATGGACGGGGTCAGCTGCCCCTCAGGGCAATATAAATCATGGATACTGACCGTTCCAAAAGGAAAGCGACGACTGGATGACGACCTGACAACTGCTACATGACGCCGAGCGGCAACGGTTCAGCGCTCAAGGACTGACCACAAGCGATGCAAAGATCACAAAGGACATCCGTGATCCAATAAAAAGCGTGCCTTGTCTCGAACGATGGGCTCCAGGCACGCCCGCGGACGGGTTCAACAATGGACGAGATATTCGCCTGGACCCAGCATAGGTCCCGACACGAACAATACCAGAGAGCTTGATGAGCTTGGACCAAGCGCTTTGACGTTTCCTCGACATACATAACTCCCCAATGCGAGACCCTCGGTCATCAAATCCTCCTCGTCGACATCCCGCCCCTCGTCACCTCGCATCATGGCCACCCAGATGACGCCAGCCGCCAAAGAACTCTACGACCTGGTCAAAGAAATAGAGTTCCACCTCCAGGTGTCCCTACGGTGGTACGACCACATGTCCGAACTAGACTTTGAGATGCAAATCATCGTCGACAAATCCACCGTCCCCCGCGACAGGTACAAAAGACGCGTTGGCAAAGCCGACGCGTTTTTTGGGCCTATGGATTGGGACGACGTCGGCGTGTTTGCACAGACGCACCTGCAGGAGTGCGTCGACAACAAGTGGAACTACTTGTGTATGCTCGAGCATCTCTCGGCGCGGTTTCCCGACAAGCTGGCACAATTGGAGCAGTGCCGAGTCACGGTGATGAATAAGGGTGAGTTCTGCTTCCTTGACGAGAAAGTGGTCAGTCGATGACGGCCGTCGAGTCGACTGGTTGAAGAAAGCGTTGGAAATAGGGATACCCGATAGCAAGGTGGAAGAGTACCGGAAAATAACAGTCGAAGACATGAACTACTTCGCGGAGCTGCTCGTGGCGGTACGGGGGTTGATGATTCGACTACGGGAGAAAGCACACGAAGTATCCCTGCAATTGGAGAAGTCCCGCACACATTGCTGCGCGGATGCACACAAGGCAAGTGTCCTAGCGTACCTTGATGTCCTCCGGGGAAACTGATGAGGCAAGACAGTGTGGTCCCCAATGCGGAATGTAGAACCGTACGTGACGAGCTCTAGTTGGTGGAGCCCATTTGATGGGATCTGCAGCCGTGGGCATTTCGTAGCACACCAAAGCGGTTCCTGCAAATGTTACTTCAATGACGAAAATATGCAAAGACAAATGACCGTGGAAGATGGCTGTTGTAAGTAGTTCACTGCGCGCGAGGCAGGAACATAGAACGAGTGCGAGTTCAAAGGGGACGGCGATAAGCCAAAGAGGGGTAAGGGTTAGGTAAGAGAGTGTGGAAGCGGCCGGGCGTTGTTAGTACGGTGCAGTTGACAATAACTAGAATCCAAGTTCTGTTCATACTGCACATCGCAGCGCGGAGACTTGGCGTTCCGACCGATGCGTACGGGGGAAAGTTCTGCTTATTATTCGAGGAGATACAGGAAACCTTATATACAGGTTTGAAACAAAGAACTAGCGAGTGGCTCAACACGAGGTATGATATATGACACATCATGAAGTCAGCGGAATACGCTACAAAGGAGGCGCACCGTGGCGCAGAAAGTAGCGTAGCTACGGTTTCCATGAAGGCGTCGGCGT
>JBBPMW010001061.1:0-11982 GCA_038090535.1 Tylopilus alboater | reverse complement strand
AAGTTCCAAAAGGCATCGGAAATGCTCGAACGGCCAAACTCGGTCATTTTTTGTTCTTCGTTGTATCTTTAGGGTTGTCTACAATATGCATGTAATTTCGCTCTGGGTCAGCGCATCATCAGATCTGTGCATCAAGCCATCACCTCGCATATTAATAGAGGTCGAACGTGAAATTCTCCGAGGCAATAACTGGGATTCTCGGGTGTTCATAAGCTGTAAATCATTCAGTTCCCACCCAAGCGTGAGTCTGCGTGCCAATGGGAGCAGCGGTATCTACTCGACTTGGAAGTTCGATGCGGGAACAAGTATATCCGGTCGTCTTACATTCTTTGCATTCTTCGTGAGACGTTTATAATACACGTTTGATGTCATCGGGATGTCAAGATATATCTACACTTTACGTAACAAGCCTCTCTCACGCATGCTGAACGCGGAACCGGAGAGCCTCGGCAGCGGGCTTGATTCCTGGGAGGGGCTGAACACCGCCGGGGAGACCGAGACCAGCGGCAATGCGGTCCGAGAGTTCTTGGTGGACGCAAGCCCAGTAGGAGACTGTCGAAGACGGTCAAATAAACAAAAGTCACACTGCTGACTTTAAGCAACGCTCACGGATTCTCTGCTTGAGCGCGGGGTTCTTCACGCCGCGGACATGGTCGACAACGTTGTTGACAAGGTGTGTACGATCGACGTCGGTCATGACGGTCGTATAGAGCGCACGTGGCTGCTCAAAGTCCACTGTAGGATCAAGCTCAATCACATGACTTTTCTGGATGAGGATGTGACTGACGTTCGGTGATTTCGCTCAGGTCCCAGTAAGCGCCACCGATCCACCTCTCATGCTTAGCCTCGCGCTCAGTGTCTCGAGGAGTACCGTGGACAGAGCCCTTGTGCTTGAGGTATGACAACGGGGTGAGGCTACTCTGATAGTTGGGACGAGCACCCTGGTTGTTGATGGCCATGAAACCGTCGCGCTGGAAGTTGGCGATCGGAACGATGGTCTGGTTAACAGGAAGCTGAGCGTAATTGACACCAAGTCGGTGACGATGGGTGTCTGGGTAGGAGAAGAGACGAGACTGCAAGACGGGGTCGCAAGAAGGCTCAAAGTAGGGGATAGTGTGGGAGGGAGAGAAAGCAGCCTGAGTTAGATTTCTGTTAGACCAGGCTTTCCTTCAATAGTAAAGGTCGACCGACCTGCTCAACCTCGGCGAAGTAGTTTTGAACGTTTTGGTTCATCACGAGCTTACCGATGGGGCGTAAGGGGAAGTCCTTGTGGGGCCAGACCTTAGTGAGATCCAAAACATTATAGCGGAAGCTTTCGGCTTGTTCGGGTGTCATTGTTTGCTAAAGCACGAGGTTACCAATCAGGATCCCTCATTCGTTAAGATACATACGATATAAACCGTCCAAGAAGGGAATTTTCCTGCTTCGATGGTTTCGAAAAGGGATTGGATAGAGTAGTCTGGGTTTTCTCCGCCGAGTCTAGCAGCGGTGGGGCCATCCAGGGTCTGAACTAAATGAGAATAGGAATTCGGAACCAGTGAAGGGCGATGCGAACCTTGAATCCGCCATCAGCTTTGATGTGGATCTGAGTGTAGACCCAGCTGCCATCGTCCTTGACGAACTTGTAGGCGTGGCCAGAGTAACCGTGCATGTTTTGGAAACCATCGGGGGTACCACGATCGGAGAAGAGGACGGTGATCTGGTGAGCAGACTCTGGGTTTTGTGTAAGGTAGTCCTGTAGTGTGTCTGATTAAAGAGCGGGAGTGAATGAGGAGAGAGTATTCATACCCAGTACATGTCAGCATCTTTCAGGTGAGTCTGAGGGTCACGCTTCTGGGTATGAATGAAGTGGGGGAATTTGCCAGCATCTCTAATAAAGAAGACGGGAGTGTCGTTGAACACAAAGTCAAGGTTACCCTCCTCGGTTTTGATCTTGACTGCAAAGCCACGGGGATCGCGGGCAGTATCCGCAGATCCGAGTTCACCACCGACAGTAGAGAATCGGGCGGTGGCAGCGTGCTTTTTGCCGACCTCGGTGAACAGCTTGGAAGAGGTAACATCGCTGATGGAGTGGGTCAATTCAAAGTAACCATGTGCACCACCACCCTTGGCGTGAACCTGGAATGATCGTGGTGAGGAGCGAATAAAGACGGATCAATCTGTGTAGTGAACGTACAACACGCTCTGGGATACGCTCACGATCGAAGTGGGCGAGGAGATCGAGGTGGTGGAAGTCTGGAGATATCGCGATCAGATAGATGGCGTATCCAGAGCGCCGATCGATACAGACCCTGAAGAAGGAGGGGGCCGGTGGCGCTAATGCGCTGAGCTGCGTATGGCTCTGCGACGGGGGCGCCATTCGAGGTGGTGTAGACAGCGCCGTCTTTGCTGTTCAGAACTTGAGCAGAAGGCATTTCGAAAGTGGATAAGGATGGGAGAAGAAGGGATTCTGGCGAGGGCGATATATAAAGGGGCAGGTGTATTTTCAAGTCCGCTGAGAATCGGAGGTCACAATCCTGTGAGGTGGATAGGAAAAGGATTCAGTGTCTCACGAGAGATGAGAACCCCTGACAAGGAATTTTCTGGTAATTCCCGCGGGAGATACGCTCAAATGCGACTCGATCTCCGCATCATATGGCGCCCTGAGAACCAATCGTTTTGGCCGGATTAGATCCGAAAACTACTCTCGGCCGTCAATATTTCAATCAGCGCGTTTACGCCCTGCGCCGCGCAGCGTCAGCGTTCGCGGGAACAGGCGGTGGTTACCTAAGCGCAAGGGGGACATACCGAGGATTGATCATTACGGATAAAATAATTTTCCGTCTTCACATTCGTCGATATGACAGTCACATGAGAGCTAGTCTGATAAAATGAAACTCCACGGGCGCCGCTCGTGGATCTGGTTCTTTCACGGGCCCATCCCTTTTCTGCGAAGGATTTATGCTTCTATCTCGCTCGTCGTTCAAGAGCGAGTCTCTGATCAACCGACAGGCATTAAACTCGCAACGCACTCGATACGCGAAGTGGTAGCTCTGATTTCTGCAGGAAGCAAACAGGGCGTAGCCCAACAACCCCTTTAAGTACACCTAAAACTCAGCTGTGAAATCAGTAAAAGATAAGTACGACAATCGGGAGTGTGCATGGTAACCGCGGACCTGTCCTGACCCCTCATGTCTGCCCCTTTATTGGAGCCTCCTTTCACAATCTTCACGCCAGGTATACTCCGCTGCTTACTTGAAGGCGGAATTCTCGTCATATCCGATGACTCCGCATCACGTATCGATGGCAGTGTGCTCGACGACAATCGTCCATGTGCAACCTGAACATGTCCACTGTCATTCTTTGTCAGCTCAGTCTTGCCAGAGATCGACCTCGTCCCATGATTCGATGCTCTTTGAGACTGCGTACCCTCCAGCATCCTTCGCGATACAACTGGTTTACTAGGTAGCGCTGGCCTTTCTGCGAAGGGGGAAGAATTCGCCATCTGGCGGAGTTTGGCCTCCATCACGGAAATTTTACTTGATGTCTTGCTAGAACGCGTTGTGAGACGACCCATAAATAAACCTGCCCGTATTCATGCACTCACGCTTCGGGTCGTACGATCCCGCTACTTTTCACTAGACTCAACGCGGTCGGCGTGGCATCCGTCCGCTTGCTTCTGCCGGTATACGACGAGGAGCCCGAATCGTGGCTTGGCGCTTGCTGTGCAAACGTCACCACCAGCTTACGACCGCGCAGGAGCTTCCCGTTGGCAGTCTGTAGAGCTTTTGCTGCGTCCTAAATCCCCAACGAGTCCAATCAGTCTACTTCGCCCGGGATGGAACCTTCGGTCATACAACCCAGCCAGTACCGCCGTCCAACGCACGTTCGTGATAACGGAGGATACAAACGTCAAAAAAATACTGGCGTAACCGAAGGCGCGCGACCACTTACCGCTTCATTCATAAACTCGACGAACGCATACCCTCGCGGCTTCCCCTTGTTGATGCCGGACTTGTGAAACAAGAAGTCCATCTTGGCGATTTTGCCAAACTTTGAAAAGACCTGAAGCAAGGTATATCTTGAAACATTCAGAACGTGGGCGCATGATGATCGATGTCTTTTGGCTCACTCATCCACGGTTGAGCTGAGATTGCCCACATAGAGCCGCTCCTTCAGTAGCTGTGGGGCACGAGACGACGAAGGTGCTGGATCACTCGTAGACTCCTTCGGCTCGGGTTCTGGTATCCATAGATGTGTGCCATTCTCTTGCGTACTGCTCGGTGGAGGTGAATGCGCATCAGTGCTGTCCATGATGTGAGAGCGGAGGAAACTGCCACTGCACGACGCCACCGCATGATCTTTGGATGCTTACGTCATCAAAGAGCTTGAAGGTCACCTGGGGCAGTGCGAGATGGTATGTAACAGATACGGTAGAAACGACTCTACGGGACAAAGCAAAGGTATACAAATTTGACGGTATAAGAAAATGCAAGAGGATATAGAACAGAATTAAATGCGATATCAACGGTACCTACTACGCGCGTCCTTCCTCGGCTGCCTCCTCAACGGCATTTTCCTCTGTCCCATCTGTTGCCCAAAAGGTTCCTTTTGGCCCTCGGGCAATTGGCTTCCAGGGATGCCTTCAGGAATGAGAACTGGTTTCCCGGCATGTAGAGTCTTGATGTGCCGTCCGAGAGCATCCTTTCGTCCCAGCGCGCTATCGCAGTATGGGCAGGGCCACATTTTACGAGTTTCCGGATGGCTCGTTGAGTTTTGGATGTGGCGGATGTAGTCTGACGCACGCGTGAACCCTTGCCCACAAATTCGGCAAGTCGTATGGGTGGCGTTAAAATTCCCCTCTGAGCCTTGACTTGTCGTGTCATCCGAGCTTTCGACGGGCGGAACTGATGTCGCCATCTGCCTGGTGGACTGCGAAGACGACACAACCCTCGAACGTCTGACTCGCTCAGACCCAGGGCTCCACTCCTCCTCGTCGACGTTCTTGGCTTTTGAACGTCTGGGTATCTTCCAGGGAGGAGAGTCTTCATCGAGAGTGTCCGCGCTACGCTTCGCCCGCAACCCGCCCGAAGTCACTCTGGTGGATGAGGATGAAATGGATTCGGTCTCCTCTACTTTTTCATCGCTGTTGAAAAGTGGCACGGGAGAAGGTGCGGGTGATAACGGAGAGCAACTGATGAGGGGCGAGGGGTTTGGGGAAGTGCTTGGCGATTGGGAAAAGAAACTGACAGTGGTGAGCGGTGACAATGACGGGGACAAAGAGCATGTCGATAGTGGTGGGTCACGGGTCACTGGTGAAAATCCAAACAAAGACTGCGATGTGAGAGGAGAGGAGAAGGGGAACGACGTGCAGTGGGCTTGCTCAGATGGCACAGCCTCAGTTCGAGGAGATGTTGATGAACCAGGTGGAGATACCACGAAGATCGATGTATTGGAGAGAGCCGTATGTGGAGTGGTGATGAGTAGGGAGGCATCGGGAATGATTTGGGGACTACAAGCAATATCTTCAGGCATCACGTCTTGAATTTGGGACGGGATGTCCTCGAGATTGTTTCCTGACTGATCCAAGAAATGGATCGTCGAACACGTTTCCTCCTCAAAGTCCCACAAGGCATCCACCGGTGTGAGGTTGACAGTACCAAGTGCTGGATCAGTTCCGGGGGTCCGTGGCCACGAGGTGGACGCGACGCTGATTGGGGACGAGTCCGGAGAAAGGGCGGGAGGGAACAAGTTTGCATAGGTCGGAAAAAACGCGTTTCTCCCACCATTCGGGGACAGGGCGATCACATCCAACGTGTCGGCACCCTGGTGGACATTGTGGCAGAAGTCTGAACCGAGAAGCAGGCCATTGCTCAGTTCATTGTCTTGGTCGATCCGGAGATCACTCCGGAATCCTAGGCTGGAACTGAAGCTGATGTGAGGCCGCGACAAGACTGACGCGGATCAGTGGCTTACAGGTCCTTCAAACCACAAACGTCTTCGTCAACGGGAGGGAGAACTGGCCGATCGTCTGGGACGACGATGAACTGAGAAAAAGGGTCGGAGTTGATCATGATCAAAAGTAAGGAGGGATGACAGGCTGCGTGATCAAGGACGCGGTGTAAGTGAAGAGGGAGACCTCGGTAGATGCGCGACGTCAGGGCGTTCTTATCATGTACACGAACGAGCTGATTGAGCTTGTTTTTGATTGAGGGTACACCCTATAAAAACGTGTTGTACACGCGTTGACAAGGCTGTTGCCGCGCTGCATCGAGTTGTTCCGGGGTTACCACCTTCTTATGGCGCCGCCTCGAGAAGTTGCCTGGGGAAAAGCGCCGAAAGACCGTTTTACTTAAAACCTTCACCGCTGACAGCGGACTTGGGCATGATCGTGAGTCTAGGGTTCTAATAGGCGAGCGAGCGAACTCCGCGTGCTGTAAACCACGCGACGAAGATAGTATGAAACCGCTCACCTGTAGTCGCCTTGACCCAACATGATTGTTGCTTCATAACTCTTTGGGGGTGCGAGATTTGGCAGAGGCTATGCACAAAGTTGCTGTAGCGTGTGTGGGTCCGGACAGCCGAATGTCTGCTAGGTCATGGGAAATCTAGAAGAGTGGTCCAGCCGCAGTGCATCTACATAACGTTATTCATTCTGATCAGGCCGATCGCCAGAGGGCTAGGCATAAAGCGCGTGTCTTTGTGAAGGAATCATCCAAATCACTATGCACTGAAAGTCAAGCTGAAACAATTCCGGGACGCCTAGTATCATTGTGGGTCCACCTGGCTCGCAGAGAATTTACATAAACGATACTTGGTTTACAATCAGTCTCACCGTTCAACGGATCGGAGAGCCAGAAGCTGAAAATACGAGAGCGTATAACGTCATATGATGGGCTCTTTCCCATCCAAACGGTCGTCAGAAACAAAGGGCTTATGATAGCGTTGATAGGGTCCAGAGTCACTTCTTGTAGTCGCGTTGTAGTAACCCCAAAGGCTCACGCCGCTCACGCCGCCCACACCGATAAGACCGGGTCTCGTCAATTGATTTTTGTCCGCTGTTCCCGGCGGGCGAAGCATCCGTCGATGACTCCAGACTGACAGTCCAGTATTGCTGCACCACAGCCGGTGTTCCCTTCTGGTCTCAATCATGAATCCAGCACTCGACAAGTCTTCGTGCAAGTGTAGGGACCTTGCGATGCAGGAGACCGGCCAATTAACGGGTAAACTGCAGAATAGTCCCTTGCCGCGGTAAATTGGTCTGGTTACTCGACCATGACTTCTTCGATGGATCCCCACCGCCATACCCCGCGGCCGTCGATCTACTTATGCCGAGCATTCTTACCTGTGGACTGCAACGAACATGGACGAGGTTTGGACGTAAAGTCGGACAGGCTTAACTTTTTCCCTCTTCCTGAGGCCGGTCCGTCGGATCGGAGTGACCACTGGAGTAGGGAGGGTACCTAGCGGAGAGGGAGGCGGTCGTGGCGGTGTAGCTTAGTCAGCGCGCCCATAGTGCAACCGACCTCCCGTTATGCGTTATTTTTAGCAACGCAACCACCCAGCGGTACGCGCGTTACGGTTGCTTCCATACAGAAAGCTACAGTAGTGGCCACGCGCCTCTCTTCCGAGTCGTGGTCGTCGGGTCGCTCGTGTCCCGCACCATCGCAGGTGCTCAGCGCTCAGCCTCTCAGCCTCCACCACTGGAAGAGGAATGACAGGTACCTATCCCGGAAGGATATGTAAACCGGAGGAACAAAGGTTCTAAAAAGTGTCTGGGGAGAGGCTATGTGTGTCAGAGGCTGGGCGGTGACTATCGTGCTTGAAGAACATGCGAGTCTGTGGGATCCGGGGACTTTCAGAAGGGAAGACTCCTGCTGAGGCGTTGCCCGATTTGTCGATATGTCATATTGCCTAAAGTAGGATGTCATCGATGCAGATATATCAGCGCAAATTGATCATGGCGCAAAGGATATAATTTGAAACGATGAGGCGTAGCTCTCGAGTCCTTTCAGTCGATGGTTGGCGACGTCATGGTTTCAACTTCCTTTGGAATGCGAATATTCCCTTTTGTTCGTCTACATTGGCCTTGCAATACGAAAGCGAGGGGGTATCACATTGCCAATTGCTGTCCCGAATCAACTGACCTACTCAATCAGGCCTCGGTAGTCCAAGGGAGTATCAAGATCTACTACATTTATCCTCGACGTAGAAGATTCTTAGCGGATAGCCCGGATGTTGATACGTAGTACTTACCGTAGAGGGGACGATGATTCCAGCGGGCCGGGCGGCCGACTTCACTGGAACCCAAAGTGTGACGTAATAACCCGCTGGACCCTTGATTCTTTGAGAAACGGAGATATGACTGAAGCTCTGCCATCATAATTACCCATCCCAGTGAGGGTTCAAACGTTCAAGCTCCAGCAATGGTAGATGTACCAGTGTAGTAGTAAGGCTACTGCCAGTGGCGCGACCACGTGGCACGGTCGACTCGGCAACCTGAGTTGTTGCCAAAACGGGACAGATTGGGAAAGGCAGTTGGTTTGAACGACTCGTCGACTCCACATCCCTCGAACCCAACGCCAGCTTGTCCACCAATAGCAAGTTGTCGGCGCTCGCGCCATTGCCAGGCCCATCAACTTACGACGAAGACGCTCGATCTACGTTTTCTAGCGCTGATACCCAATACCACGACACCCATACCCCGCCTTTGGACGGTTTCACTCTGGCTCACAATCTTAAATACGCGTTTCCCGGCCGTAGACCGCGAATTTGAACATGAATGGATCACGGAACTCTCACAGCGCAGAGGCTGCCCGTGCTGCTGCCCTCCAAGCTGAATTCAACGAAAAGAAATGGGTGTGGGTACCAGACGAGAAGGAGGGGTATCTTGCTGGCTGGGTTCATCAAGAGGACCAAGAGACCGCTGAAATCATCATGTCATCGGGCGGAGAGGTAGGCCTCCTCATACTTGTTTTGCCACCTCACCTCACGTTCCGTTCAGATACGCCGAGTCCCGCTCTATGCCTTATCCAAGATGAATCCCCCAAAGTTCGACCGTGTAGATGACATCGCAGACCTCACGTTTCTGAATGAAGCTAGCGTTGTTCACAATCTCCGTCTAAGGTATGGATCTGGAGCAATCTACGTGAGTCTGGTCCCCACTTTCGCGTCATGTACGCGTGCAGACGTGCAGGGTCGCTCCCTGACATTTGTCGCGTGTTCGTCTTACCCGTCATGAACTAACGCTCGTGCCGCAGACATATTCTGGGTTATTCTTAGTCGCCATCAATCCTTACCAGAACTTACCACTCTATACCGATGCCATCATTCAACAATACCGTAATAAACGACGGGATGAAAACCCACCGCATATATTTGCGGTGACGGAGCGCGCATGGATAAACATGCAGGACGAACGTGAGAACCAGAGCATACTCATCACGTTTGTTGAATTCGCGCCATTCATCGTGACGTCTAACTAACGAATTGTTTGTGCAGTGGTGAATCAGGAGCTGGTAAGACGGAAAGCACGAAGAAAGTTATCCAATACCTTTCCGCCATAGCAACTGATGCCCACCTTCCCAATTCATCACACACACACTCGTCGTCCGTGTCTTCTTCGTACTCGGCGATACCATCAATCGGGTTGCCTAGAAGTAGAAACAAGAGTATATCAATAACTGGATCAGGGAGTACCACGACTGCTAAAGAACGACTCGGTCTATTGGAGCGACAAATCATCCAGGCCAACCCTATCCTCGAGGCCTTTGGGAATGCACAAACCCAACGGAACAACAATTCGAGTCGGTTCGGCAAATTCATCCGCATCAGTTTCGCCCCTGATGGTAGTATATCTGGAGCCAACATTGACTGGTACTTACTGGAGAAGAGTCGAGTAGTCGTGCGGAGTCCCGCGGAACGGAATTTCCATGTGTTCTACCAGTTGATGTCCACCAGCGGCTCTCTGAAGGGTGAGCGGGTGAATCCTCTCATTGCCTTCGTATTGCTTACTGGCTTTCAGATTCACTTTTGCTAGACGGGAACATCGAGGATTACGAATTCTTGAATCGTAGCAGGAGGGAGATCGATGGTGTCAATGATCGGGATGACTGGGATACTCTCACTGTAAGCCTGCCCTCTTGCTTGCGCGCAGAAATTGGCCTGTTGACCAGACTCCAAGAATGCTTTTGAAGTCGTCGGCTTCTCTCAAGCGGAACAGTATGATCTATTTCGGATCGTAGCGGCGGTTCTTCACATTGGTAACATTGCCATCACCTCCACGCGCGCCGGCGACGCCGTTATGGTAGACTCCTCTCAGGCAGAGCGTGTCTGCCACCTCTTGGGAATCCCGCTGGCCGAGTTCACGAAAGCTGTCTTGCGCCCGAAGGTGCTTGCCGGACGGGAATGGGTCATGCAGGCACGGACCGGTCAACAGGCTTTGGATGAACTCGCATCTCTCTCGAAAACACTGTACGAGAAATCGTTCGGTGCGCTGGTTGACCGTATCAACCGCGCCCTCGATCGGCCGACACCCAAGTCGACTTTCATTGGTGTATTGGATATTGCAGGATTTGAGATCTTCGAGATCAACACGTACGAGCAACTCCTCATCAACTTCACCAACGAGAAACTTCAACAATTCTTCAATCATCACATGTTCGTCCTTGAACAGGAAGAATATTCTCGGGAGGGCATTGAATGGGATTACGTGAACTTCAAGCTTGACTTGCAGCCAACAATCGACCTTATCGAAGGAGGTGGCAACACAATCGGTATCCTCAGCTGTTTGGACGAGGAGTGCATCATGCCCAAGGCAACGGATCTCACTTTCACAGAGAAAGTGCATTCTTTGTGGAGCGGAGACCTAGCTCCCGGAGACCAGCCGCACCCTGGTCGTACAAAGTATAGTCTCCCCAAGTTTGAGCAAGGTTTCATCATTACCCACTACGCCGGGAGAGTCGAGTACCGTACCGACGGTTGGCTGGAGAAGAACAAGGACCCACTGAATGACAACCTCACTCGAGTTCTCGCCGCATCCACACAATCCTATGTCGCGGCTCTTTTCCAGGACTATGCAGGCCCGCTCTCTGATTTGCCCTCCTCAAGCGTCGGGTTCTCTCTTGGGAAGAAGCGCGCTGTCAAGAAAGGCACTTTCCGTACAGTAGCTCAAAGGCACAAAGAACAGTTGGCGTTGCTGATGACACAGCTGCATGCTACTCAGCCACATTTCGTTCGGTGTATCGTTCCTAACGTCAACAAGAAGCCAGGACGGGTTGACGTGCCGCTTGTCCTCGACCAGTTGCGCTGCAATGGTGTACTGGAAGGCATTCGGATCGCTAGGCTGGGTTACCCCAATCGGCTTCCTTTTGTCGAGTTCCGGCAGCGCTATGAAATCATGACTCCCGGAATTATCCCGCGCGGTTACATGGACGGTCGGAAAGCTTGTCTCCGCATGGTGGAGGCTCTGGAGCTCGACAAAGAGCTCTATCGTGTCGGCACGTCAAAGATTTTCTTCAAAGCAGGCGTGCTCGCCGAACTCGAGGAACGCAGAGACGCATTGCTGTATGACGTTTTCTCGAGGCTGCAGGCTGTGGCACGAAAGTTCTCTGTACGAAGACAAATGAAGAAGATTCTTAACCGTGCCATTGCTATTCGGACTATTCAGCGGAATGCGAGGCTGTATGGCGAGCTTAGGGACTGGCCATGGTGGCAACTTTACACGAAGGTTTGTAGACTTACTCTTCCTGCTTCCCCTGCTGACTTCGAGGTAACCATAGGTCCGACCCTTGCTGGCTGCTACGCGCAACGACGAGGAACTCCGACGGAAAGAAGTGGAACTGCAGCTCATCAAGGAGCGGGCAGAGAGGGAGCAGCGCGAAAAGGAGAACCTGGAAAACATGAAGATGGCGTTGGAAGCAGAGAAACAGAAGATCTTAAAGGAACTCGAGGCAGAGCGGGCCCTTACGCTGGACAAAGACTCTTTACTCCAGCGGAGTAAGC
>JBBPMW010001060.1:0-11996 GCA_038090535.1 Tylopilus alboater | reverse complement strand
ATATGAAGTATAACACGAATCGTTTGTAGGAAGCACGTCCAAGAGAAGAACGATCGACGGATGTCTGGATTGCGACCCTGATGAGAAGCCAAAGAGACGAGCGACGCCAATCACCCTGGACACCGCCAGAGTTCTGAGGCCACTGGCCAACGTTGTCGCGAATATGTTTGGTGACGCCAACAGCATCAGCAACTCGGCCAACACCTCGCAAGATGCCAGTGAGTAATGCAGTAATGTATTGCGGGTGAGCGCGAGGAGGGCGAGGAAGATCCGAGTCGACAGCGCTAGGGAGGGAGAGAAATTTGGCAAGTTCAGATTGGAAGCCCTCGTTGTCAAACACCTCGTTCGGCGTCTCGACGGCCGACCAAGGATACGAGCATATCAGAGACCCCGCCGCTTTCTCTACAGCATCAACACTCGGCGCAACCTCAAACGACTCGCACAGCGTAAAGTTCTCCCGCTTGGTGAGGATAATCGCGGCATTTTGAGGGCGGATGAAAAACGTAAGAATATCTATAGATTGTCAGCACCAATCTACAGAGCAACTGTGAGCGTACCTCCTGTTTGCATTCCACGCAGTTGGGAGGTTATGTGATCTTTGTCCAGGCGCTCAGACTGGACAGAAGCTTGCAAATTGTCTAGCATCTTTGTGATGCAACGCCACCGAGCCTCCTCAGAGGTTCCGGAGACGTGTAGGGTATAAACGTGGGCAGCAGCGCACACTGCACATGCTAGTGAAAGGTCGTTCTCAAGGATATAGTCGTTATTTCTGGGAAGTTCGAGAGGAAGAAATACATGAGTAACAGCATATTTGAATGATTCGGGAGTATGGACGACTGGTAGTGAACTCGTCGTTTCCAGATTAGAGTCGTTTGATGCAGATTCAGTCGTGGTAGCCATGGTGGTAAGTGTTGTGTTGGCAGTGCAGGTGAATACGGCCAGTGAACGGTATGTACATAAGTATGTTCTTGACGCAAACTCGTGGTCAAGCAAAATGTTATGTCACAACTAGCGTGATCCACGTGTCATGCCAGTCACGCCACGTGATTTTGACTTTTAGGGTTCGTTTGTGGCGGGCGGGTTTTCCTGCCAATGACTTGCGAGGCGCCGACAAACGAGTCTGAGCGTCATCACGAGTGGTTGGGTGCGTCTTCTATAGATGTGACACCCGTCCGGCGAGAATCGGGGGCCTGGTATCGCACAGTTAGACCCACGCGATGACTCGTCTCGAGTAGTAGATAATCACGGATTACTCCAGGAGTGGGATGAGGAGGAACAAGGTCAATCAACGCATCAGAAGATAAATCTGGAAGGGCATGGTTACTCGTACTTGGTGCCGATACCGATAACAGCGAGCCTGTAAAGAGGGCTACGAGAAGGTTCGAGAAGTCACGGATGAACAGGAGTGGGTTAGAGAGCGCAAGGGACGACGGCGTCGAATGTTCGTCAAAGGAACGGTCAGAACATCCAAGGGGAAACGAGTGCGTTATATGGGCGCCTGATAACTGGCGTTAAAGCACGTCCAGCACGCGTACGCTGCCTATCAGCTTGTCCAATGTTGTCTGTGTGACCTCTTCTACCCGAACGGTGATCAGACTCTCCGCAGCAACCCTCCTGTATGCTGCCACGTTGCCAGGGTCTGGTGTCAGCAACAGCGCACCAAACGGCTGTCTCAGTCGAGCGATGACCTGGAGAGCGTGCATCTGTTTGTCTGTCTCCGCCAGAGTCGAAGGGGGCCGAAGAGATTGTGCATACGAAGGGAGTTGGGGAAGCGATGCGTCTAAAGCGGGTAGGAGAGATGCTCCGTCTCCAGAGCGTTGTCCACCAAAGAGCCCAAATCTGGGAAAGAGACGTGCCGATCGTGTTTGTGGAACCGCAGAGTGGATATGGGAAGGACCAGGGAATAATGGCAGCTCGCTGATCGAGGAAGACTGGTCGTCCGTGGTTTCCTTGGGTATCGTCTGGAATACACTCCCAACAGGCTGCCGGTCAAGGAGAAAGTCAATCCACGGGTGAACGAGCGTCAGAGAATTGAATCGGGAGAGGTCCTCCTCAGTCCTGATCTCCACAATCCCGAGTGCAGTTGTCTGTGCGCGGAATACTTGTTCCGACCTGCTCCGAGAATCTGCCCAAGGCCCGAGTTTGAAGACAATGCATGGAAGCTTCATCCGTTTTCCGTTGAAAAACGGTACGGGGAGCTCATCGAGTCGGTCATATAATCTTATGACCAAGGCAAGATTCAGCGAAGCCTTGCTCAGTCCAGCAGTGATGGTCTCCATTTCAGCGCTTGTCATTGCGGGTGGAATGTGCGAGCTCGGCAACTGGCTGAACACCACAATCTTAGCTGGCAGACAGCTGTTGAAGCTGCCGGATCTCCCTGTCCATGCAAGGATGCTCGTGTCTCCAGAGCTCGGCAGCAGCTGCGCCAACAACCGCCCGAGTGCCTGGTCCCCTTCGCCATATTTGAGTGACAAGGGAACAGTGAATATTCCAAGCAACGAGTAGGCTGCATCTTCCGGTCGTGTCGTCTGCCGTCTGGAAACCAGACGAAGCTTCTCTCGTATGTCTTCTAAACCTGGCCGGAGTGTCATCAAGGCTCGTGCAGAGATACCTGTTGCCTCCTCCATCTCCGCAATAATCTCCAGCGACTCTTTGTGGTTCGGAATATCCAGGTTCCTATACAGCGTCCAGTCCTTGTTGTAGAATCGGACCACCTTCGACGCATGGTATTCCTGGAATGTCCAGACACGACTGTTCCAGATGCTGTCCACAAGGCGCTGCAACGGAACGTCGCAGAGTAGAACAATCGTCATGGTCGAACTCTGGTACCACTGGAACATGGAGACCAGGGCCTCTTGGAGTACGGAAGGATCCGCTTTGTTGATACAACAAGTATCACTCCACGCCCAATGCAACCCAGCATCCCGCACGATCTCGCAAAACTTTTGCAGCTTGGTGTGAGTGGGGGACCCCTCAAGCTCGAACACGACTATGCGTACGACCTTTTCGAACAGTGGTTCGTTGTCTTTCCACTTGTGCGAGAACGTGGCATAACGATAGTACTGCCCAACTTCGTCATTGATGCGGGGGCGATCAATGTCTGTGGTCATAGAACAGACCAACTCGTGAAAGATAGGTTGCGATTCGAACGAAGATGCTTGCCCGGGTTTGTCGAGAAGACGACCCGAGTCGGTGTTAATGAGGACTAACGGAGATTCACAAATGGCAGTTTGAATGGCTTCGCGAATCGCTGACTCTGTCTCCGCTGGTTTCACATACCGACCAGAACGCTCTGCAAGACGAGATCAATGGGTGAAGACCAGCACCATGTCGTCACCCTCACCACGAATTTCTGGATCGGCCGACTCTGACATCTTCGAGAGCATCGTCTCGAATGCAACTTGTGCATCACCATGGCAACCTGCACCACGTAAAGCTGTATGTTTCCTCTCATAGCCCAATGGCGACGATTGATCAAGCATGACGACCTGATGAGTCCCTATTAACAGGACGATCCTGAATAAGACAAAAGCGAAGTACTTTATTTGCGTCATTTAACGCATCCTGCCACAAGCCCATGTTAGCCCGTGCTTTGCTACGCTTAACGAACAGCGTCTGTGGGTTGGTGGGATTCAGGGACAGTGCGGCCGAATAGTGGACAATGGCTTTATCATGTCGTCGAGCATTCATCGCAAGATCCCCGACTTCCTCTAGCTTTCTGCCGCACCAATATTTGAAATCTGGTGACAGAGAACACACATGCAGGTGTAGTACGTGGCGTGTACATGATCACTCACCAGCAATCCATTTCGCCTGTTCGCTATGAGTCTCCCGTGCCAATTTGCTCGCCATTTCTAGCAAACATTCGGTTGTGTCCATGATGTGGTCAATCGCTTCCAGACGTTCACATAAGACCTGATAAACGGCAAATCTCGGAGCAATGAACTCCAAACCAAGAGCATTAGGCCCCGTAGACATATAGAACAAAAGAGAACACTCACAGCGATCGCCGCAACAAGGCATCTCTCCAGGAGCGACTTGTCAGTGTTGCTTTTGCCCATTCCCTCAAAAGCGGTGTCAGGTTAGCATGAAGCGTCGGCGCGTTAGTGTGTTGGGTCGTATTTGAGGCTGTGTCACTGTCACTTTCGTGCATGGAGAGACATCGTTGTACGAAATCTGCCGAAAAGGGTTGAACCCATGGCACACAAAGTGGCAGAACGTAAGCTCACTGGAAACCCACTTGACGATGACTCCGGACATGTACACCTCCTTTTCAAACGTATTTACCAGCTCGAGAAGAGATTCGCCTGCATCCTCTGTGCGACCCGCTGAATAGAGGGCTTCACACAGACGCTGTCGAATTGTGATGCCGAGATCATCGAATTTCCATCCGGATATCTGTCGGGGATGGTGAGCGATATCGACAGACCACAATATGCCCGTTAGGAAACTTGCCAGCGAGACCACAAATAGCGATTCAGTCGGGAGGGGTCGTAGTTCGGCTCGCGCATGCTCAAACGACCGTATCGCACCCTCGTAGTTTCTGTTCTTCATACGCAAATTTCCGACTAGAAGGTACATGTAGGCCTGTTGAAAACATCAGTGGTGATTCGCTGCGTGGTAACAAGCGATGCACATGCCTGAACGACGTGGCATATTGAGTTGAAGGAAACCGTAGCGATGAGGTCGTTCATGCGCGATATTGCATCAACGTGCTCTCCAGCCATACACACGATGATAGCCTAGGGATGTAAGCAGCTGAAAGGCGCCCAAGTTCAAAGATAATACCTTGACGAGAAGGAGAAAGGTGACATGAGATGAATGAAAACGTTCGAACGCGATGTCGCAGGCCCGATACCCCTTGTCCCTTTCTCCGTTGCCGACATGCGCTATGCTCTTTGCGATGTAGCCAATGACGGACGGCTGGATATCGATAGCCTTGGCGTAACTTAGCGAGGGTCAGTGGAGGTGAAGTAGAGCACACCATTTCTGCATCGACAAGCGCTGTGTCCCATTTTTGCAAACGAGCCCGCACGAGAGCTCGACTGGCGAGTACATGATGATTTGGAATCCGAGACGTGGTGATTGCTGCGGTCAATGACGCCTGTGCGATTTCGAGCTGATCGTGTCTCCATGAGTTGAGAATAGCGTCATCAATCTGGATGGCGGGTTCCTGGAAAGTGGGGTGTAGACAACACAATGGGATAGAATCCTATCCGGAAAGACGAGTAAAGTCGCTCAGATACGCCATAATCCAATGAGACACGGTACTCACAGTGATGCGAGATAGACTTTCGATGCTGATTTTCCCGTTCCAACCGCCAATGGCGATCGACCGGTCGTCTGGTAAGATTGAGATTGGATATATGTCTTGAGGATGTCGTATTTCATGGAGCTTCACGTGTGTCGACGGGTTCCAAAGTGTGATAGTACGCTTTGTAGAATATGCGATGAAATTCCCGTGCTTTGGTAGGGCAATGCACGAGCAGCCATCGGCGTCCAAGACTGGCCATTCCGAGACTGTCGACGCGGTAGACGCGTCAATTTCCTTGATTTTACTGTTGGATACGACAAAGAGGTGGTTGTCGAACCAGAGGAGACCAGTGTTGTAGTACGGGATTACTGTTACTGGGATGTTGACGAGCAAGCGGCCATCGATGCTGTCCCAGACTCGAACGCCATCTTCTGTGGCTGTTGCGATTCGATCTCCATGTGGCGAATATTTCGCTGCTATCACCCCATTCTCGTGGTCGAGTGTTCGCACTTGTTTGCGATTCATGACGTCAAAAATAGTGGCTGTAGCCTGAGGGTTCCGCGATGCAGAGACGAGTCGAGTCGAGTCGGGCGAGAAATCGACTCCGGTGATGCCGTTGGAGACCCCCTTGTGCTTCCAGACTTGTTCGTATGTCGTCGCGTCCCATACGAAAAGATCGCTTGCCAATGTCCCCGCTGCGATCCACTTTCCGTCCTTGGACACAGCGAGACACATCACACCCTGCGCTTCCATTACTGCCACCTGTTTGGTGTCTTGCACTCGCCATGCTCGGACTTCTTCCTTCCAGTGGCCGCTCACGAGATACTCGCCATTCGCAGAGAATGTCACTGTCCTTAAGTTGCTGCCGGCGTTGATTTCATTTTCGATGGTCGGGGAATGCTCTTGCACAATGGTCAACATAAATGCAACACCATCTCACCACTACGCACCGGTCATCGTCGATGGTGGAGTCACCAAGGTAGCGGTGATGGTGGGAGAAAAGCTGTGGTTCCGTATGCCTTTTTCGCATTATATCCACTTCCCCCTCACTGATATAGATTAGTGCACAGGCCCTATTACCTCGTGCTTTCGGCCCTTCTTCACCCGGACCGGGTTTCCTCCGAGGAATCGTTCTTCCACCAACCCACCGCGCCACGAACACTTGCATTCAAACAATTCCAAGTCGTCACCCGTTACATGGTACGACACTTCGTCGTCTGTCAGTATCAGATATCACACACAACGCTCTTCCTCCCTCGCTTAATACCTATCCCGCGTCTCACCCCATTCCCGCATGAAAGTTTCCGTCAAGGCATCGCAGATTCATGGACTGCAAGTCTCACCGCCCTTCGTCGTACATCCAATGAGATTACGCAAGTCCTCTGCGCCCGTGCCATTCCTCTGTGCGTCAGGAATAGGTAACACGACGCTCGCGCTGCCGGTGTCGCTCGAGCTGGTGGTCAAGGTCCTGTTTTACCCAATGCTGGGGTCCGAGGTGTGCGGACCGCGGTTGTAACAGAGGCGTTTCAGAGAGCTATCGGTGCGTGTCCATGGACCAGCATCACATCCCACATCATGTTATTCACCCTTTTTTCTCAGGTACCCGGATAAAAGAAACAAGTATACGAAGGCGGGACCACAGAACTGACGCCCATCGAATCCGAACCCACCGAGTGGCCATGTCAAGACGATATCGCACATCATCGTCTATCTCAAGCTACGAAGCAGCTTCAAGCCATTCCCGAGGAACAAATCAACGTTGGTTGCTGTTATTTATCTCGAGACACTGGGAACGGTTCCGGTGAGATCTTTCGTACATCTTGTCACACCCTGATCGTCGACCACCCATAGCGAGTCAGCGTCTACGTGTCATCTTATGATCTCGAATCCGAGACTACGTCCCTCTACCAAAGGGGGATATGCACAACCGGAAAGAATTACAAGGCGTCAGTCTTAGGGGAGTCTCAAGGTTGCGAATGCTCGGGGTGAACGGGGTATCACTAGCGCGATGGGAAGCCTTGTGAAAGCGGTTCGACAGATGTAACAGGCAAGCTTCATAGAGAAGTGATGGAAGGCGTCACAGAGATCATCTCTGTAGTGGTCTTCATGTACGAGGTACGTTGAATGGATCGGACTATGATGTTGTGAGCTAATGTGGGTTCGCGCAGGTTCAATACATACGTTCTTGACGCAAACTCATGGTCAAGCAAAATGTTATGTCACAGCTAGCGTGATCCACGTGATCATTCCCAGTCACGTCACGTGATTCTGCGCGTTTGTCCTGTTGTCTCGTCACTCATGCAATTAATGTGCAATAAAACATGGAAAACATGCCAACGTCATAGCCAACCAGTCCCTGCCTGTTTGTTTGGTCATTTGTAACATGACCCAGAATTCCAAGGCTAGCGTTCAACTTCTCCGAAACCACCCTCTCTCGTCGCTACCGCGAACCGATAGCGTCAATGCAGCAACCACAATCCAACGACTTCCGCAGAAACATGAAACATCTGGATGCATCTGTCACCGTACACCTTTTTTCACAGCTCTACCCGTTCCATCTCGTCGCTCGAACAACAGCTGCAGCCCAAGTTCTGATCTGGAGTGACCCACACGATCATTCAATGCAGTAACATCACGTGGTTTTATGCGTTAGTCATGTATCGCGGTGCGCGTCTCGACTGTCGTGTACTTAGGCGCAGATGAAACATGCCAACGTCATAGCAGACTAGTCGCTGCCTGTTTGTTTGGTCATTTGTAGCATGTTCCAGAATTCCAAGGCTGGCGTTCAATTTCTCCAGGACCACTCTTGCTCTTCGCCACCGCGAACCGATAGCGTCAATGCAGCAACCACAATCCAACGACTTCCGCAGAGGTAGGAAACAGAAGGTGCAGAACGCGTTGCAGTTGCTACTCTCTCTCGCACAACGCAGTATAAGCAATGCGACTTCGGTCACACATCTTTCTGGCGAGACTATGTGTGACCTCGAGCAGATCGCTCTTCGTGGTCTACCCCTCACTGCCGACGACTTGGTGAGTCTTTGTGCCGTTACCGCATCGCACATCGTCATTCGTGCTTCTTCTATGCACCGCATAGCCGGCGTTCGTAGACGCTATAGTCGACTTGCACGGCACAATCAACGACAGAGAGTTTCTCGCAAGTCCTCCATATAACGTTGCATTCGCTGAGCTCATGGCGCGATTTAGCTCGAGAAAGTCTTGATTATGATGGCACGCCTTCCCGACGATTCAACATTTGCCAAAATAGTACAGCAGCATGTCATCAGTTTACGTAGGTCACCGGTTTCCTGGTTGTCGGTGATCTTCCTACATCCGCCATAGTATACAAGGACCTACCCCATCCTCCCACCACGTTCCTTTCCACGTTCCGCAATACCTCATCAACCATCGTTGAGGAACAGCCTGTCTCGTATGCATTCCGCAGTGCAGATGGATCCAATTACAGTGTCTTTTCCCCATCTCTCGGACAAGGCGGGCAACCTTACGCACGAACTGTGCCTTCTACTCATATCCAGACACTTCCATCTCTTCCCGACCCAGGCGTAGTGTTTGAACGTCTCCTATGTCGGCGAAACGACGACTTTGTTCCGCACCCTGGCGGCTTGTCGAGTCTGTTTTTTGCATTCGCAGATCTCATCATTCACAGCATCTTCAACACGAATACGTCGGACTGGATGATCAATGATGCGAGTAGCTATCTTGACTTGAGCATCGTCTACGGGAGTAGCACGGAGCAGGTCGAGAGCATGCGTAAAAAGGACGGCACCGGGAAGATCTGGGATGACGCTTTCGCGGATAGCCGTCTACTTTTCATGCCGCCCTCTGTTTGCGCGCTTGCTGTGCTCTTCAGTCGTCATCACAACGTGCGTCCATTGATTTATTTTTGGCGTGTATCTGCGCCAATATTGTCATAGTATACTGCGCAGAAAATACTGGACATCAACGAAGGCGGCTCGTTCACTTCTCTCCCGCCAGACGAGAGGTCTCTGCTTGCTCAGGATGACGAAATTTTCCATAGGGCGAGGATGGTCAATACTGGGTTCTTCATGCAGATTATTCTTGCAGATTACGTCGGTAGCATTTTGGGACTCGTCAGGGATGGCCTGACCTGGCGCCTTGACCCACTTTCAGTGAGTTGATACTCGATCACGGAGAATAGATAATGATCATGGCGTCGACCAACAGTCATTTCGCGAATCCGATCATGACGTGTCTCCTCGGGGACAAGGAAACGCGGTTTCCATCGAGTTCAACTTGCTCTACCATTGGCATGCTTCTATTTCTGAACAAGATGAAAAGTGGCTCAATGAAATGTTTGGAAAACTCTTCCAGAACGAAGATCCGACTAAGGTATACTGTTTTCTCGTTGGCTGTATTACAAACTCGATATAATTTCACGCAGGTGACTGTCGAGGAGTTTAGAAAGGTCATTCGGGAAAAGATGATGCCGCCTGGTGATGTCAAGACCTGGACATTCGATGGGTGTGTTCTAAGATCCACGTGTTATTTCTCGTTTAGTGACCTAATCGGCTCTAGACTGCAACGGGGTCCTGACGGCCGCTTTGCAGACAAAGACCTTGCCCGCTTACTGCAAGACGCAACCGAGCGTCGGGCCGGCGCGTTTCGTGCCAGAGGTTGTCCCGCAGTGATGAGGCTAGTTGAGATCCTGGCCATTGAGCAGGGAAGGAAATGGGGAGCTTGCACCGTAAGAAACTATTGTCCAGTGATCCTGCAGTTTACTTAATATCCGTAGCTCAACGAATTTCGCAAGTTCATGGGTCTCAGACGTATGCATCCCTAATTATACTGTACCCCTCTTTCGCTCACAACTCTATCAGCATACCAGTCCTTTCAAGAATGGAATCCAAACCCAATTATCCATGTAAGACGCTTCCTACATCTGGCTCATCTACTCAATTATCCATAGTCTGCAGCAGAAGAGCTGTATGGACGTATCGATAATTTAGAACTTCATGTCCGTATGCTATATTCTCAAGTATGTCTCCCGTGACTAATGCTCGAGTGATTGAAGGTCGGCTTGCAAGCTGAGGAAACCAAGCCACCTATTCCTGGTGCCGGGTTGTGCCCGGGATACACTATTTCCCGTGCCATTCTGGCGGATGCGGTATGCTTGAGTCGTGGCGATCGATTCCTCACTGTGGACTTCACCCGTCGGTGCCCTTTTCTTTCTATCCTGTTCGCTTCCTCTAATGCCTAATTAGCATACAACTTAACGTCATGGGGATATCAACATTGTATGGTTAACACCGACGATGGGTCATATGGAGGAATGCTCAGCAAACTCTTGCTTCATCTACTCCCGGACCAGTATCCTGCTGGCTCGATCTACGCTCATTTTCCGTTCATGACACCCGATTTCATGCGCCATTGCATTACATCTCGATCGACAGATCTCATGTACTACGATTTCTGGCGACCGAGTCAGGTCGAAGACAACGATCGTCAGCTAGACATACTGTATAGGAGACGTATGTTGAAGCTTACCAAAGGTGTCGAGGTAGGATCCAGCGAGGTCAGTTCCGAACTTCGAAGCTAGACCTATATAGATAACTGGAACTTGAAATGGCTAGGTACGGAGAATCATGGTGGACGAGACTTCCCCTGTCGCATCCTTCACAAAGATGTTCAAAATCTTGCTGGAGAAATCGTCCATATCCGCAAATCGTAACACTAAGGTCGTTGACATCGTCAAAAACGTCACTAACCGGGTGTCTATCTGCTGGACAGCAAACTGCGTGGTATGTCCCAAGACTAGCGGCCTAGGTGATATCATTTACGTTTGAGTCAGCTTGGTTTACCTGTCACTGTATTCGACAGTGTTTTGGGAGGACACACTGTAACGCAGTGGTATGAACTGTTTGCTGATGTGACTAGGTAGGTAGTCGGGTTGATTCGGGGAACTATCGCTGATACTCTCCAGATATATGTATCTTAATGACCACCCAGTTCGTGACTGGACTTTGTACCAGGCGGCGCTCAAGGCTACGGACGAAATCATGTACTACCTCCGCAACCGATTGAAACGGCACAGCGATGGGGCCGTATGTGACGCACTGTATCAAAGCGATGAACACTAAGCACTAACTCTCCGAAACAGATGTCTCTTGGGGGTGCTACCGATATATTGGTGACATCGCTCATCACAAGTAACGTGCAGAACGACCGATTCATTGCCAAGGTCCTCACAAGCTTCAAACACGCTACTATTGAAACTATCGCGTATGACATCCTTGCTGAGGCTGTACCCTCCGCCCTACTGTTTTCCGCAGCTATCTCCTCTGTAGTCGATTATTACGCTGATCCTAGCCGGAAGGATGAGTTGCAGAAGCTGATCCAGCTGAGTACCGCTGCCATGGGGGACAGCACGGATCATGCGTTGATGCAGTTCGTCGCTCGCGCACTGAGTAAGTCCTCGGCTACTTCCTATTTGACACTTGAAGCCTACCAGGAAGCAGCCCACGGACGGGATGTGAGCTCCATCAACCAATAAAGGTGCCAAATCTAATGTTTTCCCAATCGGCCAGGTTCAGGATAGAGTACGCTGCCTACCCCATTTCCAGCGCCCCACTCTAATCATGCGTGTAGCCATTGCCAACCTATCTGGTGGTAGGAGATCACAAAGTAGACATACGTATGCAAGGAGGGTGAGAACGACGCTTCCGGAATGCAATCTCAAAGGGGTTATTCATGTCATTGTTCTTGC
>JBBPMW010001059.1:0-11997 GCA_038090535.1 Tylopilus alboater | reverse complement strand
TCGACGGCTGAAGAATGAGAAATAATCAAACAAGGATAAAGGGAGACATACCATTGCTGGCGATGACTTCTTTCATAAAGTGGCTGAGAAGTTGAAGCCTACCACGAATGTCCGGAAGAGGGACGGCAATGTGACGATCGAAACGACCGGGACGCGTGAGCGCACTAGGCAAAGGATTAGGTTGTGATTGTGAACGAGGATACCAGGAACACCAACGGATCCAAACTCTGGGGAAAGTTTGTTGCAGCAATGACGATGACGCCCTCGTTTTGCAAGAAGCCATCCATCTCGACCAACAACTGGTTGAGAGTTTGCTTCATGTAATGCTGGTCACGCTGTGAACGTTTACCGCCGACAGCATCTAGTTCGTCGATGAATATAATGGCGGGTTGCTTCTTGCGGGCAGCCGCAAAGAGGTCGCGAACACGTTTTGCACCCACGCCAACAAACATTTCCTCGAACTCGGAGCCTGAAGAGAAGAAGAATGGCACGCCAGCCTCTCCGGCGATGGCCCTAGCAAGCATGGTCTTTCCGGTACCCGGCGGGCCTGTCAAAAGGATACCTTTCGGAAGCTTTCCACCCAGAGAGGCAAAGGCAGTGGGATCTTTGAGAAAGGTGACGACGTCTGCGAGTTCCTAAGGCAGGTTCAGACAAGGAGGTGGATGAGAGAGGAGGGACCGACCTGCTTGACTTCGTCGATGCCGTGGACGTCGCTGAACTTGACAGGCTTTTGTTGGAGAGGCTCAAACTCCGCGGTGCGTCCTCCGGCCTTGAGGAGGCCCGAGTTTTCCAAGAGGACAGAGAGAATGACCAACATGACTGGAAGAGCGTGAGAGAGGGCAAGAAGGCGGGGGAGGTGGACGTACAGAAGCCGCTCAGGCCGGCCAACACGACGAATCGGACGATGCGGATGGTGAGGGAACCTTTGGCTAGGAAAGAACATGACTGACACGTCGGGGACGAACATCAAAGTGCTCACGTTCGCTGAGGGTGACATGGATGGGGTTACCGCTGACGCCAGCGCCCTTGCCGAGGGCTGCCGCGAGGTTTGCGAGTGTGGGATTGGGTGGGGATGGGTCGTGTGAGGTGGTGGAGGTGGAGTCGGCTCGTCTAGCGAGCAGCTCTGCGGTTTTTTCCCCGGTGCGGGACGGGGGGGGGGGGGGGGGGGGGTGGGGGGGGTTGGGGTCACTGGAAGGGGTGGTATCTGATGGAGGAGAGGAGGCAGGGAGGGCGTCGAGGAGAGACTGTCGCTTGCGCACGGCAGTGTCTATGGAAGGCTGGCGTCCGGAGCTGGCGAGTGCATCGAGATAGAGTTCAAAGGCGTCGTCGGAGTGCAGGAGGGGCGAGGAGGGGTTCTGTGGAAGCGGTGAGGGGGACGGCTGAGGGAGAGGAGGGGACTCACGTGTTCGGCGGTGTGCTCCCAGCGGTCGATGACGGTGTCGTAACCCTGCTTTGTGCGTGTCGCGACGAGGGCGTTGAAGAAGGCGAGGTGCTTCGGGACGTCGTTTGGGTGTGCGTTGGCGCGTGCCTCGAGCGCGGCGATCTCTGCGGCGGTATCGAGCGACGGCGGGTGTGGGGGCTGAGTGCGAGCGGCGGGGCTGGACCAGGGAAAGAAGGCGGCGGTGCGGTGGAGGGCGGGCCGAGAGGGAAAGTGTCTGTGCTGTGCGAGGAGGGACCTGGCAGAGAGGGCGACGGTCGACGGCCCTCTGAGACGGACGCAGGCGAACCCGAGCTTGAACATGAACTGAGCCTGCCAGCGAAAGTCGAAAGTGCAGCAAAACTACAAGGACTAGATTACGTAATCGATACCGTCCTTCATGACAGACAAGCAACGCGGTGAGTAGGAAAAACGAAAAAACATGCGGACACATGTGCGGTCTGACCGTCCACAGCCATCGCAGCGCTCTCGTTCGTGTCGCAGTCGTGCACGGATGCGCTCGCCGCCATCGGATCGAGCGACAACGACACCGCACCGCTCCATCTCGTCCTCGCAGACGTAGACGCCCTCCTCGCCCTCATATACAACATCGCCACCAAACTCGCGCTCGCACTCAAGCCCGCCGCGCCGTCCTACTCCGCGACCATCCCCCTCCTCGCCGATCTCGCCCAGCACCCCCTGGCCCTCGTCCACTGCACCCGCCTCCTCCACGACGACACCCACGGCGTCGCCCTCATCAAGGACGTCAGATCGCGCGCCAGGGAAGTCATCGACGCCCTCCGTGCCCTCGTCCAGACATTCCTCAACAACGCAGCCCGCGGTCCACAGCTCGCAGGCACGGGCGCAGCCGGCGAAGAGTACCTCGTCAGGACCGCCACCCTACACGACCTCATCACAGACGCACGCAGCCCGTCCGGCATCCCAAAGGACAACCAGGCAGCCGTGTACCGCGCCTGGAAATCCGACAGGGAATCTCTCGAAGACAATCTCAAAGAGATCGCCAGCATGATCAAAGACGCTCAATCCGACGGCCCTGCCAACCAAGTCGACGACGGCTGGGACGACATCGGCCTCGGCGGGTCTACAAAGATGGACGAGCACGAGCTTGCCCGCGCAAACAATGTATCGTACCCTATCCACATCAATACGTCATCCTCTTGAGCCCTCCCCCAGGTCCATCAGCTCTTGCGCCTCACCACCCTTCTCCACAAGCGCATCTTTTTCGATGTCCTCGCCCATCCCTCCTCTGCCCCCGTCTCTGCGTTCGACGCCCTCCTCGTACAATCCAATTTGCTCCTCTCCACGTCCGACGATCTCGTCGCCGCCCTCTACACCCCACACGACTCTGCTTACGTTCGCGCACAGATCCTTGGGCTCGCAAAGATCGCCAGCACACTCCAGACGCAATTACCCCTCTTCCTTTCCGTCACTGATGAGCTCACGAACCAGCTCCGTGCCCTCAACGTTGACGATGGCACCCCCGCCCCATCGTCCTCTCCGACCAAAAGAAAGGCTGACAAGAAATGGTTTGATACTTGTGTCGGTCAAATAGTTCGTTTATCCTCCACCGCGACCGAGTCATCGAACCTATCGGCGCCCAACGTAACGTAGTAGTTACTTGTAGATCATCAGTACATTACAAAAGAAACAGCGACGACTGCAAAACGGTACCGACGCGTCATGCCTCCCCCTCTTCTTTAGGCGTCGCTCGTCTATTACGCTTTTCCATCTCCCATTCGTCTCTGAACTTCGCCGCGAGGAAATTTGGGTGAAGCACCGTACTGTTCTCTGCACGCAAACGTTGCTCGAAACGTGCAATCTTGTCACCTTGGGACTGCAGGTCAAAAGTAAATTTCTGCGCACAAAGCTCGTCAGAAAAGCACAATCTCAAACCGTCCCCGGGAACTCACCATCTCCTCGGCGCGCCTCGCTCTTGCCTCGTCTCTCATCTTGTCCAGCTCTTTCCGCCGCTCTTCAGCGTTTTTCAAACCCGACTTTGGCGTATTTCCACCGGCCTGACGAACGAAATGAGCTACCAGAGAACTCGTCAAGAATCGCGCCTTACACCCTTGAAAAGCTCCGCATACACTTTGGAGTCACCCAAGTCAACGTCCCGCACTCCTGTCAATGCCTGCTTTCGTTGTTCCGAAGCTGGCAACGAAGGCTTCGCTAGCTCTTGAACGGGCGGCAGCGGTTTTTGCGTCGTAGTGGTGGGAGTTGATGCGCCCGCCGTGCTCGTCGCTATCTTGGTTTTCTTGATCGGCGGAAGCTTGCGCTTCTTCGGGATGGTCTGACTGAGGGGGTCTTTTGCGAGTAGCGATGCATCCAGTAGAGGATCTACTGTGGAGGAGGGCGCGAGGTCGTCGTTGGAAAACAGATCCGAGAGTTGGCTCTGGGCCGCAGCGCTGGACGCCCGGGATGTTGTAGTGGGGGGAACGGCCAGCTTGCGCTCGTCCTTCATAAGAATTTCTCTGTCTTTTTCCTTTTCCTTTTCCTTGAGGCCCTTTGGCTTTGCACTTTTGAGCTGCCCCGGCTTTGCTCTTCCTGCCCTGGCGGCACCAGCTTTCCCTTTGGGAGCGCCACGTTTAGAGGGTGCGTCCAGCTCAAAATCGTCGTCGGACACTTCGGAAAGGGGAGACGCGAGATCACTGAGGGCGTCATCCACGGCGTCGGGTTCGATGTGGCTGTTGCTCGCCTCATCGTCTGAATAGAGCACCTGGGATTTCTTCTTACCACCTGTCGATTTCTTGCGCTTCATGGACGAGCCAGCACGGTGCGAGGGATCCTGGGCCGGGGAGTCGTCTGGGAGGAAGCGACTGTCGTCGGCGGCACTGAGGGAGCGCTGCGCAGAGTTGCGGAGAGTGTCGATATCTACGTCCATGTCATCGTCCTCGTCTGGGGTGGTGGCGACAGAGAGCGATGCATCGGTGTCGGCCGTGCGGGGGCGCTTCGTTCGCTGGGCGGTTGAGGTGACGAGGGCGTCGTCGTCGCCGTCATCGTCAGAGTGGACGAGGGGGCGTTTCGAGGAGGACTTGCGCCTGGACGAGGATGATGGCTGCTGGAGTCAGAGGCGGGGACGGCGAGCGCGGAGGGCGGGACGATACCTGCGTGGTGTGCTTGAACGACATGCCAGACAGAGACAGCCCTCACGTGATATCCTCCCCACCGCCCGACGCACAAAAACACGCCAAAACAAACGCGCTCATTGTCGTCGACGTCGACGAAATGCGTTTCCCGCTTGCGCTGCGTGCGTTCAGGTCGTATGCCACGGCGGCGCGTCCTGCGACGGTGAGCGTTCTCGGGCGCGAGTACCTCACTGACGAGATGACCAACGTGTCCCCGACGATCCTCTCAAAGCTGCCCCTCCGGCTGCACACCCAGCCCGCCCATCCTCTCAGCACCCTCCGCGCCCTCGTCGAGTCCCACTTCCCCTCCTACGCCCATCTCTCCTCTCTCTCCCCGCTCGTCACCCCCTACCAAAACTTTGACCTCCTCTCCTTCCCTCCAGACCATCCCGGCCGCTCCGTCACCGACAGCTACTACGTCAACAAGCACCTCATGCTCCGCACCCACACCTCCGCCCACGAAGTCGAGGTCTTTGCAAAAGGCGAGACGAAATGGCTCCTCACCGCTGACGTCTACAGGCGCGACGAGATCGACGGCTCCCACTATCCCGTCTTCCACCAGACCGAGGGGGCGCGCATCGTGTCCGCCGACGCAAACGGCATGAAAGAAATCGAGGACGACAATGCCATGCTACAGGCCCACCTCCAGCGTGCCAACATCGTCATCGAGGACGTGCCCCATCTCTCGCCCACGAACCCTTGCCAACCCTCACACGACCCAAAACACACGGAGCTCATCGCTAAAAACCTCAAGCTCTCCCTCAACAGCCTCATACTTACCCTCTTTGGTGAGCACGTTGGTGCGACGCCTGAAAACCCGCTTAGAGTGAGATGGATCGAGGCGACTTTTCCTTGGACGACGCCAAGCTTCGAAGTGGAGGTCTTCTTCCACGGAAAGTGGCTCGAGATTCTCGGGTGCGGCGTCATCTACCAGCCGACTCTGGACAACGCGAGCAAGTGCTTTCCCGTCGACGCCCGCTCAACGACCTGACGCCATCCGCAGATGTTCGAAACAAGCTCGGGTGGGCGTTCGGCCTCGGACTTGAGCGCATAGCCATGATTCTCTATTCCATCCCCGACATCCGCCTGTTCTGGTCTCAAGATGACCGGTTCCTCACGCAATTCAGGCATGGTGAAATCACGACGTTTCGGTCGTATTCGAAATACCCCGCCTGCTTCAAGGATGTCAGCTTCTGGCTACCAGAACACACGGATCTCCACGACAACGACTTTTGCGACCTCGTCAGAGACGTGGCAGGCGATATCGTGGAAGACGTCAAGATGGTCAGGGTGTCCTAAACGTTTTTTTTCTCATGGTGACCTGATATGCAACAGACGGACAGCTTTACCCATCCCAAGATGTCTCGAAAAAGCGTTTGTTACCGAATAAACTACCGCTCAATGGACAGGTACGGTATCGATTTCTCCTCGGATGCCCGTGTTAACCCGTCCCAGGTCGTTGACGAACGACGAGACAAACACGCTGCACGCCCAGGTCACGTCGAGTTTGCGAGATCGATTCGGAGTAGAGATTCGGTGAATTAAGCGTGCTAGATTAAGTCTATCGTGATGATGCGTATATCCCATTCAGCTCTACCCCATGTCTAGAGTGGTAGCATACCCAAGCGTCCCCTACTCTGCATGCCGGACAGCCCGAGTGAACTCCTCAAGGACGAAGAAAGGGGGTCATGACACCTCCTGGACGACACCGACTTGAGCTGCGCGCAAGAGGCGGTCCTTGATCATGTAACCCGTCTTCTGACACTCGAGGACGGTCCCAGGTTCCTTTCCCGGTATGGGGACCTGATAGAGGGCCTCATGTCGGTTGGGGTCAAACTTTTCTCCCGTGGGATCAAATGATTTGACGTGGTACTTGAACAGCGTGGAAAGAAGAAGACGGTGGGTCATTTCTACACCCTGGTGTAGCTCCGTGAGATATTCCTGAGCGGACTTGAGGGCGGCATCGGGAGAGGGCGGCGTGTCCGGGGAGGGTGATTCGGAATGGAGAGCAGCGGTGGGAACGGATTTGACAGCAAGAGCGAGGACGTCGACGGTTTCGAGGAGGTCGCCTGCGAAACGCGTGATCGCAAAGTCACGTTGCTGCTCCTTTTCACGAGCAGCGTTGCGCTGGAGATTCAAAAAGTCGGCTTGGAGGTACCGTAGTCGACCCTGCGGGAACGAGATGAGCGAAGAGTGGGCGGAAGAGGAAGGAGACTGACGGTGAGGTCGTGAACCTCATGCTCTTTTTTCCTGAGGTCTTCGAGCACTTGGGTCTCGACGGTGACCTCTGTGCTTTCTGGCTCTGGTGCAGGCTCAGCAGCGTCCTCTGGCTGTGATTTTTGTTCGGAGTAGGGTCTGGATGGGAACGAAAATGGTCGTGAGGGGTGCGCTGAGCGACGGACGGCCCTGGACGAGAGGGCTGCAGTGGAGGCAGAAAAGACGCGTCTGGCCAATGTCCCGTTCATCCTACAAGCTGGCAAAGTTTTGATTCTTACTCTTCCGTAATTTTCCATTTTTCATTTCGTAAGTTATCAGCACGTGATCGTGAGCGTGTTTAACCAAATTGAGATGACAGAATGTGGGTTAGCCTGATTTTCGTTTTTGTAAATGCGCGTATATAAGGGACCCTGAGTTGGAGATGCGAACAGTGTTGGCTGTTCGATCGGTTTGTCGCCCCTTGTTTCGAACCATCACCATGTCCTCCTCTCAGGCCCATGTCATCGATGGTACCCTCGTCGCAAAGTACCCCTTCTTTCTCCTCCTCCGTTGCGTCGCGCTCACTCCATTGCCAGGTCGATCCGTCAGTCCGTCGCGGACAAGATCGCCGCCTTCAAGCAACAGTTCCCCCGTTTTCAACCCCAGCTCGCCGTCGTCCAGGCCGGTGACCGCCCAGACTCCGTCGTCTATGTTCGCATGAAGGCCAAAGCCTCGGAGGAAGTCGGTATTCGGTTCAAACATATCACCCTCCCCGAAGTTGCCTCCGTCCAGGAGATCGTCGCCGTCGTGAAGCGACTCAACGACGATGATTCCATAAGCGGCATCCTCGTTCAGCTCCCCCTTGGGCCCCACGTTGATGCCGATGGCGTCCGTACAGTCACCGAATCCATTTCCCCGGAAAAGGACATTGATGGGTATACCTTCCTTCCTTGTCAGCTTTTGTCACGCGCTTATCTCCTCTATCAGTTTCCACGCGTATAATATCGGTCTCCTTTCTTCTCGTGCGGCGTCCCCCCTTTTCGCTCCTTGCACACCTGCGGCAGTCATCCGTCTTCTCGAGTCGACTGATGTTCCTGTCTCCGGTGCCAACGTCGTCGTCCTCGGTCGAAGCGATATCGTTGGAAACCCCGTCGCCGCCCTCTTGAGGAACAAGGACGCGACCGTTACCCAGTGTCATAGCCGCACTAAAAATCTCGAACAGTTCGTGAGTACCTCCTTTCCCATCAGTGGGTACTTTTCACCATAACCCCCACTCAGATAAGGCAAGCCGATATTCTTGTCGTCGCTATCGGGCAAGCCGAGTTCGTCAAAGGCTCGTGGATCAAACCCGGCGCGGTTGTCATTGATGTTGGCATCAATTCTATCCCAGGTATCTTTAGCCTTGTCTCATCCCTCGGTGTAGATCTCACTGACGAATTTCCTAGACGCGACCAAGAAATCGGGTCAACGTCTCGTCGGCGATGTAGAGTACGCCGAAGCGGCCCTCCGTGCTTCCCACATCACGCCCGTCCCGGGAGGTGTTGGTCCGATGACCGTTGCTCTATTGATGGAGAATGTCTTGACATCTGCTGTTCGTCACTTCGAACAGGCTCGTGCCCGCAAGGTCACACCACTCCCCCTTGACATCAAGGCCAAGGTCCCTAGCGACATCGAGATCGCCATGGCACACACACCAAAACCAGTCACTGAACTTGCGCGCGAGATTGGCCTACTCCCTGACGAGTTGGAGAGTTATGGTAAATACAAGGCCAAGGTCGAGCTCAGCGTCTTGGATCGTTTGGCACACCGCAAAGATGGCAAGTACATCGTTATATCCGGGTGAGTGTGCTTCCGGGGCGCGTGGGGGTGGGGGCTGATTATAGATTAGCATCACTCCTACACCACTGGGTGAGGGCAAGTCAACCACAACTATTGGTCTTGCACAAGCTTTAGGTGCACACCTTGGTCGTCCCGCTTTTGCTTGCGTCCGTCAACCCAGTCAAGGGCCTACCTTTGGTATCAAGGGTGGTGCTGCCGGTGGGGGTTACAGTCAGGTCATCCCTATGGACGAAGTAAGATCGGCAGGGGCTTGACCGATAGCAGACGGCTGACATGTGTTGCAGTTTAATTTGCACTTGACGGGTGATATCCACGCGGTGACAGCTGCCAACAATTTGCTCGGTTCGTGTTATTCAGTCCAAGCAGAAGGATTCCCTAACATCCACTTAGCTGCTGCTCTCGACGCACGCATGTTCCATGAGGCCACGCAGTCCGACAAGGCTCTTTACGGTCGGCTCGTACCCACCAAGAAAGGAAAACGCGAGTTTGCGCCTCTCATGTTCAAACGTTTGCAGAAACTTGGTATAAACAAGACGGACCCTAACGAACTTACCCCGGAAGAAATCAATCGTTTCGCTCGTCTCGACATTGACCCGCAGACCATAACCTGGAACCGTGTTCTCGATACCAATGATCGTTTCCTGCGTAAAATCACTATTGGCCGTAACCCCACCGAGCAGGGCCATGAGCGGGAGGCTGGCTTCGACATCGCCGTTGCAAGTGAATGCATGGCAGTGTTGGCGCTGACCACAGATCTTAAAGATATGCGAGAGAGGCTCGGTGCCATGGTCGTTGCAACGAGCAAACGAGGCGACGCTGTCACAGCCGATGACATTGGTGTTGGCGGTGCCCTCGCAGTACTGATGAAGGACACTGTCAAGCCCAACATCATGCAGACGCTTGAAGGCACACCTGTCTTCGTTCATGCCGGTCCTTTTGCCAACATCGCACATGGTAACTCGTCTATCCTTGCTGACCGTGTCGCTCTCAAACTCGCGGGAACGGAACCGGGTGACGACTCCGACCGTGTCGGTTATGTCCTTACCGAGGGTGGCTTTGGTGCGGATATGGGCATGGAGAAGTTCTGCAACATCAAGTGCCGTGTGTCTGGCCTCAAGCCCGATGCGACCGTGATTGTGGCGACGACTCGGGCACTGAAGATGCACGGCGGAGGACCTGAGGTGACCCCTGGCAAGCCCCTCGCTGATACCTACACCAAGGAAGATCTCGTTACCCTCCAGAAAGGCTGTCAGAACCTCGCCCGGCACATCGAGAATGCTCGCAAATTCGGTCTCAAGGTTATTATTGCTATCAATCGCTTCTCGTATGTGTTCACCCATTTCTCAATCTTTCGCAAATCACATTATTTCTTACAGCTCTGATACCGCTGCCGAGCTTGAGCTTATCCGTCAGGAAGCACTCACTGCGGGCGCCGATGCAGCAGTAATCAGTAGCCATTGGGCTGAGGGTGGCGCAGGTGCTCGTGCTCTCGCCGAAGCGGTCATCAAGGCTTGCGAAGGAGAGTCCAGCTTCAAGTTCCTTTACGATCTAGATCTTCCCATCGACAAAAAGATTGAGATCATCTGCAAAGAGATATACCGTGCGGATGGTATCGAACTGAGCGAGCTGGCTCGCAAGCAGTTGGACACGTATACCCGCCAAGGCTATAGAAACCTTCCAAGTGCGTGATCTCCCGTCGTACCTCGTCTGAATTGTATCTCACCGAAACATCTTCAGTTTGCATGGCCAAGACGCAATACTCGTTCTCCCACAACCCGGCATTGAAAAATGCACCGACTGGTTTCACTGTTCCAATCCGCGAAGTCCGCCTATCTGCTGGTGCTGGCTTCCTTTACCCCATCCTCGGAGACATGCAGACGATGCCAGGTCTTGGCACACGCCCAGGTGAGCGACAAGGCCCAGAGCACTCACGTTCTTTATCTCATGAGAGTCTTTTAGGATTCTGGGAAGTCGGTCTAGATCCGGAAACCGGACGAGTTGTCGGCCTTTTCTAAACGCCGACCTTGGCAGGCATTCTCAACGGATGCGAAAAACGAGGCTCCCGCAATATGGGCCTGAGAGCTTTCCCAGATAGTTTCATTCGCTCCCGGAATGGAGGTGCCGTCTCAACACGGTGTGGTTCGCGCTTCAACATGTGCATAGTCAACCCCTGGGAGGTGGTGTAGGTTAGCGGTGAGTTGAGGAGGCAGAGGCGTCGCCTGAGCTGGTTGACCGTCCCGGCGCGTCACACGACTCTGCGCATGTCCCATGTACATACCATGCATGCCCATATGACAGTCTGGCGATGAATGGTGATTGAAAACAACCATGTCTATCCTATGATCTTCAACTGCTTGCCTCCAGGCAGCCTGGCAGCAGGTACGTTCTGCGTATGAGCCGTCCACGGAGTTGGTGAGGGCAGCGTGCTTGTAGCCAACGATCCGCTCTGTTGGTCATGGATGATCACGTTGTAAGCTGCGTCCACCTCTCTGTCGTAAGTGTTGCCTTTGGTATCGGTATAAGTGAATGTGTTGTTGCTCGTTCCGTTCCCTGCATTGCCCGTGGTAGCCATCGTGAAGTATCCAGCTGGTACCCCGTGTTAGACGTTCACTCAGCCTGGAGGCAACGACGAGCTCACCTGTCTGCTGACGCTCCGCAATCGTCGACCCTAGGATGAACGGAGCAGGGACGACCTGCCGGTTGTACGAATGGTCAAATGAGGTATAGACTACCACGTTCTCGTCAGTACATCCGCGCCAACCGCCAGAAGAAAAAAGGCGAGGGTCCTACATGTTTGCGAGGTATTCGTGAATTCCAGATAGGAAAAGTTGATGTACAACGGGTATTCAAAGACGTCCACCACGGTCGGGACGCCGTTGTGAAGGGACAAGACGGATCCCGAAGAGACTTGGGCAACGTTCTGCACGAAACGCGCGCTCAATGGCTCGCGAAAGAAATGGCTCGCCTCTGGCTACTTACTTGGACGTTCGCGTCGTCGAGGTAGTACTGCGTGTTGGTATAGTCGAGGTGCTGTTGGAACGCCACCGTGGTTTCCTGCCCGCTTCCACTGATGACGACAGCTTCGATGTACAGTGAGCGTTGAGCCCTGACCGTGACGTTGACGTCCCCTCTACCGATGCTGGCCGATGTCTCCGTTGCTGCATACGGCTGGACGTCGTAATACGTAATCCCACCAGTCGTCGGTTTCCCAGAAGGATCCGTGACGACCTGGAGCAGACCGGAAACATACCAGTTCTGATTCAACGTATGACTCGCCTCCGCGGAAACCACGTCAAGAGTAACGTTGTGAGGAAGGCCATCAGCAAAAGTGGGCGCAAACGGTGTCAAGTCTAGGAAGTACGTCGGAAGATCGAGGGCGCCGTATGAAGTGATGGGTCT
>JBBPMW010001058.1:0-12000 GCA_038090535.1 Tylopilus alboater | reverse complement strand
TTTGGACCCAGCGTAACGGCTGCTCGGGATCCAATAGGCAGTTTGATGTCGGTGCCTCTTGTGTGTGCATGATCCAAATAGACCACACAACAGTCTAGATGTTGAGAGAGCGGCGATGACAGCATGGGCATTGTAGTGCCATTTCGTGTGAGTACCATCAGCTCATCATTTTCGTTGAAATAGATGGCGCCAGTAGCATCGCGGTAGATATCGAGCCACGCCGTAGCCACTTGGTGGTTGGAAAGATCGAGTATCTGTGAGCCAACATCCAGCAAAACACGAATTCTAGGCTGTTGTGTGGCTACCAATCGGAGGAATTTGTACGTGCTCCATCGTTCGTCGCCGTCGTGAGTTACCGTATAGGAGCCGTTTTCAGGCCGAAGAAGATATGCGAGAACCCTGGCGTTGGTTCCCTTCTGATGATCGAGGTCTCGCTGAGCAATAGAAATGGGTAACAGCCATCGCCCGTCGTTCGTGCCCGAAAACCCTGTTCTTAGTTTAGCAACCAAATCGCACAACTTGACATGAACTGTTGGCTGACGCACCGGTTACGAGCTTCTCTCGCTTCTCTGCTAAATCCCAGCTAGACCCGGCGAGTTTCCACGCAAATTCCTTCGCTTCCTTTGGGAACACCACCCGTGAAAGGTAGAAATCTATGACTGCTTGATTCCACGCGAAAAGCGGGAATATGACATTGTCCCATTGCTCCGATGACCTGAGGTTGATGTCGCTCAGTTTCCAAAGCAAGTCCGGCACTGACCCTGAATCTTCGGTCCAGAGTGAGTATTCCGCGGATGGGTCATCCTCGTCCTGTAGAATTTCGAAAGAAAGTCTCAATTGCTCCTCTGTGAGGCCAGCGTAATAGTAAGATAGGTATGTGAGAATGATGGTGAGGTCCGGGTGACCGAACTGGGTATTGGGCACCGGTACGTCTTTGGCTCGATACGGAACAGCAAGCATCGTCGGAGGTTCGATAGGATTGCCATCGTCATCAGTGCATCGCGACTGACCATAGTCAACACGCCATCTCCTCTCCGCAAGGGCAAACAAGAGTATGTTGGACGTCAGCAGTCCACGAAGTAGTAGTAGTCCACTCCAAAGATGGCTCTGGTCGGAACATTTAGCGTACTCCTCTACTCTCTTCACTATGTCGGGAACCTGAAGGACGTTCTCGTCAGATATGAAACTCCGAATCGCACTATACAATGGAGAAGAGAGGTGTTGAAAGCTGAAACTGGGAAGCCGCCCATCCATCACGTCTTCCTTGATCATTGATATCAATCGTGGACCAATGTCGGAGGGTTGCAGGATGCGAACATGCGGAAACGATCCAGGTCGGCCACGTTCATACTCGATGGAGTCGGGGGCATATCTTGACAGGCAATATATGTGATGCTTCAAGATCCGAAGGACCTGTTGGGTAATCGTCCATCGGTGAGGATATCCATCCATATGTTGCTGGAGGCCGATCGTGTAAATCAACTGGAACCTGGAATGAAGGATCTCGTCGCTCTCGTCCAGCAGATCTCGAGAATGAGAATGGAGCCACTTCTGAAGACTCAGCCACTTGGCTGCGCTGTCCAAAGCACCGTGAGCATCCCCGCTTTGCCCATCATGTCGATCTGCCTGAGCATTGTCCTTTTTGCTTGAGCTGTGTGGCGACTGGGGCAATCGGAACATGTTAGCCACACGGCTGTCTCCCTGCAGCTGTGGGTTAGAACAATCATCACTATACAAGTTATCCATGCGCACCGATCTGAGTGACAGCGCTGTGGTGACGTGCTTGTAAATTGAGTTCTGATGCTTCGTTGACAGGTCGGTCGTATGCTTGTCTTCACGTATCTGCTCCTCGACGCTCATCAGCTTGAGCGACACAACGTGTTCAGGCTGGACAAGGAGAATTCCACGCTCAGCCATGCACTGAGACATGAACTTCTGTAGATCATCGATTTGAAGGCTGGTCACCCTGCCGCGGTAGTCGTACTCGGCCGTGCGAGAGAAGGGCAGGTGGTATATGGGCCTGTTAGCGAGTCCACCAAGGCGGGCAACCAATATGTCGAACATCTGGACTGTCAACGCTTTGGGGACAATGACGCGGACAAGCAGTTTGCCGTCCGCAAGAGCAGCAGCAACGATGGGAATGATCACCGATGATTTCCCTTCGCCCATGTTGACCTGCATTACAGTGTTTTCCCCGGATTGTGGGGATATCATCTTTCTTGCAATTTCTGCCTGGGAACGACGAATGAGAAAGTTTCCTTGAATCTGACACGGGGAAGGCGCAAGGTCAGTAGAGACAAGCGCTTGGAGACCAAAAACGTACCTGAATTAACAGCCAATCGGGGTACTCTTCAGGAGCCCATCCGTCGCATCCTTCATTCTCCAATTCCCTCGAAAATTCTTCTTCAAGACCATCTAGGGCAAATCGGAACAATCTCCGTGCACGCTGAAGGTCCAGAAGGAGTAGTGCCAATGATGTCAAGCATTCCTTCCAACGTGAAGGGATGTCGATCGGTGAGGTGGATGCGAGATATCGCAAGAGGACATCCGCAGTAATAGGTGGCCATTGGCAAAACTGATCGAGTACTTGTCCATGCGGATCGGTTGTTGGACCCAGATTCTTCTTCAGAATGTCTAGTGCATTCAGGTAGTTGAATCTACACTCCGTATAGTGCTTCTTGAGTACGTTGATGCGGTTCTCTCCCACTGTGTGAGACTCCACACAAACACTGGCATGCTGTGCGCTGGCGATAAGGTGGGTGCGGTATTCCCGCTGAAACGAGGAATCCGTCCGAAGTGAGGACAACAGTTGATCCAACACGGGGGTATCATCTGAGGATGTCTTGTGACTAGTGCAAGGTAAAATGCTACGGGTCGGCAGTACCGGCGCTGGTCGGTCGCAAAACAGCTGATCGAGTGTAACCTGCATAGCCGAACCAGTGCTGAAAATACGTCGTGAAGACGAGGCCGTGCATGGGAGAGCGAATAGTCCTGGTTCTTCGGGGACGTGCGTGGTCAAATAGTCGCTTTCATCATAATTGTGGTCTTTGGGCGAGGTTGGTGCAGTAGCATTCGAAGGGAACAGATATGCAGCCCGTCGTGCTGCATGATTCTCTGGCAGACTGACATCTTCGTGGCCATACCAACGACGATTCCAGTAATATGTATTTCGAATTTCCTTGTATGCCACGTTGATTTGAGGATATGCGGTCGAAATCCATTTGTCATTTTGTTCGAAAGCTTTGAGTTTCATGATTGACCGACATCCCGCCGACCGTAAAAGACAAAGTGCTGCCTGAAGGCCCGTTTTGCTTGTCAGTGGGTCAGGCTGATGGCAGTTAGTCATGGCATGTAAATAAGCAAGAAATTGCGTGCTCTTCAAGGTGCCATTCCCTATCAAGCAACCCAGTTCGGTATCCACGTCGAAGGTGTGATACAACGGTTCATCGAATCGAAGGTCAGTGATGTCAATCCGAACCCGATGATCGCCATGCCTTCTGGGGTAACCGTTCGGTATGACGACGCGTCTGAGGATAACAGCTTCTGGGATAAGCTCCTCTACAAGGTGGGTTCTCGGCCGAAGAACGAGGAGGTTTTTTAAACCGAATAAAGTCCCAATAGTTTGATTCTCGTCGTAAACCATGTGCTTGAATTCACGGGATTCGAGTTCTTCCCTTTCATTGACAAAAAAGGACAAACCGTAGTGCGGCAAAGTGACGGACAACCGTGATGGCGTGGAGACCGTGGATTTGGTAGAGTCGATGGGGGATGCGGTAACCAGGAGATCTCTGCATTGGCTCTTGTCCCGCGGGCGTCTAACCACATTGTTGAGACACTCGAAACACCTGGAGACCATTGCCCATATTGGGCTTCGGGTGCCCACAAGGGACTCACTGCCTCTGTACACACGATATCGTCCAGATGTACAATCAATTCTCCAGTGCTCTGGAGATTCTTCCCAGAGCTGCTCGAGAGGGCGTATTTCAATTATCTTTGATGATATCTTCAACCAGTGAACATGGTCATCAATAAGCGCTGGCGGAAAGTCTCCTCGCAGTTTTGCCGGAGGAATCAACTCGATTACCTCATTTGTTTGATTGCTTTGCGCTCGAAGGACCAGATTGCCATCCCGGAATGAAAAGTGCACCTGCAGGTATTTGAGTGATCGTGATTATGTCATGTAAGGTCGGACAGTTACCTTGTACTTTGAAGTCACGGCGAATGTCATGAACTCTGTTTCAGAGAGATTGGATGGTACGACCAAGAAACCTTGCTGAAAATGCTAATCAGGAACACTTGTCGATACCAGAAATCACAATATTTACGCACGTCACGAAAGATTTGTTGGCATTGTGGAAAGTCCCAGATCTCACATGGCAATCCGCCCATTGGTTGACCATCCACCCAAAGCATTCCATCTAGCAAGTCAACGTGCACTGTCTGTGAGGGTCTGACCATACTAGTGGTTGCTTCGATTTGACATGTGAGCCAATGAGCATTTGGATGCGGCAACTGTTCCCATCTGCATGCAACTGGCTGATAGATAGGGAAAATCTTGCCAACTGCCAGGTCGATGCCATAGTCTGATGGATCGGTGAAGATTACATCCATCAAGATCTCTTCGATTGCGGGAGAGAGGTGGCTATCTCGTTCGAGGGACAGTCGTAGATATTTATCAATGTGGTCTGACGTGGTGAAGCATGAGTGTCGAGCATACTTGACATTCGGGAATTGGACGTACATTTGGGACGAAGGGCCTGTATAAAGAAGGCACAAGAAAGTAGAACGTCGACGTCTTCTGCAGAATGAAAGAGCTTGCGAAGGGTAGCAAGGTCAACGGAAAACGTGCTTCGACAAGTAGCAGCCATGCCCAGCAAGAGATTCCTGCGTTCTTCGTTCATAGGCGCCTTTGACAAGTCATATGATAGCTCCTGCACCCAGCCGAACGTCTTCCTGCGTATGCTCCAAAGGAGTGCAATGGCTCGCTCAGAGACATCTTTGCTGGAGCTCGATGCAAGCACCCGAACGAGTAACAAAGAAACGGTATTCATCAATACTCCGTCAATCGAGCCAGCTCCGACATCCACGAACAAGCCGTCGAGCTCGTCTAGAAGGGCATTGGAAAAGGACAAATCTTGTAACTCTTGATGCCAGATCCATGTTCCTGTATCGACGTCGAGTGGTCCGACTTGAAACGCCGCACAAGCAAGAAGGTAATGAACATGGTGACGACGAAGGTTGAGAGTTCTATTGCGCAACCCGTGCAGGATGTTGAGCCACTGGAGCGACCCACCACTGCGCAGGTGTGCAAACGCAATGAATTCGTCGAGGGAGAGATCCGTGGGACAGTCTGCTTGAGCAGCCAAGACGTCGTTGGAGGTGTGAGAAGTGGAATTCACATAGTCTTCCAATTCTGCAGATGGCGATCCAAGACTGTATCTGAAGTTGGATGGAAGCCCCCAATCTCTGTGGCGTCTGTTTGACTGCCATTTCGAGAAAGAGTCCCCGTGCTGAACAACGTAGTGTAACGTCGGGTTATTTCGGGTTTGTGAACCCTCTGAATAAAAATAGGCACAATGAATCTGCCAATGGAGGGATGGCTTTTGGCGTTCGACGAGGTAAGGCTGCAGTTCAGGGACATCTGCAAGCGGGTCAAACCCATCCTTTCCAAAGAGCCTGTTATCATCAAACGTGCGCCAGTAGAAATTCTGCAGAATGCGGGGCACGGCAGAACGCCAAATGCGAACGCAAAGTGGGCATTGTAGTTCAAATACAACGACATTGGCTTGTAGTGGCAAGGTGGGCAGCGGCGATTTGGATGCCTCTGCCCCATCAGCTAGTTGTCGCCTGAGCATACGACCCCGTTCGTATTCTTGATGTCCATCATGGGCGCACGTCAGACCACCACCTCCACGCTCCAAGCCTCCATGTCCAGCGTCCCTCGCCACATCCTCTTCGATGCGAGCTTTGAGCTGCTGAAGATGTGAGGATTGATTATAATAACGAACCGGAAAACTGTCTTCGGTAAATTCATCCGAAAGTACCGACCATCCAGGACGTGATTGGGAGTGGCGCGCAGAGAAGTACTGGTATGCGCAGGAAAGTCGATGGCGACTTGTTGCCTTGCGCAGGAGGAGTCTTTCCAGGGATGCAATCGGAATTTCAGGAGAATAGTCGGCGAGCATGGGAATCTCCTTCACGACTAGCTTGTCGAGTGCGACATAGAACTCGATCGCTGTCAATAACCCGTTGGATAAATCCTCAGGATTTTCTCCTTTATAGACCTTCCTCACGTATTTATCCATCAAGATCTCGAGCTGTGCGCATGCCTCGTCTACATTTGTGACCCGGGCGAGCCAATCATCGATTCCCTGCTCGACTGATTGCTCGACGTCATAGAGAGTAACGTCAGGGTCGGCGCGATATGCCTCGTCGAAAAAGATTCCATTCAAAGACAAAAAGTCCTCAATAGTGCCGCGGCGATGATGGCTGGGACAGAAGGGGGTACGAGCGGATTCGTGGCGAGGATTTTCAAGAGCGTTCCGAATGTATTCACGACTGTTCATGAGCGAGAGTTGCGTGTCTCTCGTGAGTTCACCCTGGGAAGGATTCTGAAATAGGGATGGACGGACATTCAACACCTTCCACCTGGAGTCAAGCATCTCTCGAAGGCAAGACCATGTCTTCAACACCATTTCGGAAAGCCAGACCGGGGTAGAGGAGCCAAGCTTGTTTAAACGTCGGAGAACTTGACATGACATCAAGTGAAGCAGATCACTGGAAAGATTGGTATTGTTCCCATCTATTGCAAGGGTGCATAGGAAGAATAACAAGAATCGTTTGTAGGATGCTCGTGCAAAAGCACTATCATCCGACATCTGGATTGCGACCTTGATGAGAAGCCAAAGAGGCGAGCGACGCCAAGCTAGTCTAAAAATTGTCAGCCCATTGCCGACATGGTCGCGGACGCGTTTCGTGACGCGAGGAACGCCAGCAGTGCGACTAACACCACGCGAGATGCCAGAAAGTAGTGCTGTATATTTGGTGGTGCGAGGAACATCAGCAGCACGACTAACACTTTGCAAGATGCCATCAAGCAGGGTGATGATGTATTGCGGATGAGCGGGAGGCAGAGAAGGATCTGAGTCGATAGCGTGGGCGCGAGAGAGAAACTTGGCAAGTTCGAATTGAAAGTCCCCGTTGTCAAACATGTCGTTCCGCATCTCGACGGCCGACCCAGGATATGAGCATAGAAGAGGCCCCTCAGTTTGCTTTACAGCATCTTCGCTTGGGGACACCTCGAATGCCTCGCACAGCATGCAGTTCTCCCGCTTCGTGAGGACGATTCCAGCGTTCTGACGTCGGACAAGAAACGCAAGGACATCTAGAGATAGTTAGCACAGATCTATGGGAAACCCTGCGAACGCACCTCCTGTTTGCATTTCCCGCAGCTGGGAGACAACGTGGTCACTGTCCAAGTGACCAGACTGGACAGAGGCTTGTAAATTGTCCAACATCTTGGTGATGCGATGCCACTGAGCTTGTTCGGAGGTTCTGCAGACGTAGGTGCCATAGGCCTGGGCCGCAGCGTACACTGCACGAGCGAATGAATGGTTGTTCTCGGGGGTATAGTCGTTTTCGTCAGGGAGCTGGACAGGAAGAAAGACATGGGTAACAGCATATCTGAGCGATTCAGGAGTATGACCGAATGCTGGTGAACTGGTCGTTTGAGGATTGGGGTCATCAGCGGTAGACATTGTGGTATGAGGGCAAGAAACGAGGAATGTGGCGAGGCGAGTTGTTGACCCGACAAGCTGGACCAAACTCAAGGCGCAGCCTTTCCCCGTACAGGTAAGGCTTATGATTGATGTTCTGAATCCGAACCGAGATGTTTCTGAGCTCAAGAAACATATAGGAAATTGCCACCGAGCGTCGTCACGAATATGCGTTAGAACACGAGACCTATGAAAATTAAATAGATACGATCAATATTAATCTCCGTTACTCCGTATGTATTTTCGCCATCTGTGGAAATTACCCCTATAATTAGGGTCAGCTGCCGTCGTCCGCTCGGTACACCTTCAACAAGTGCACGGTGAGGCTCTCAACAAACGTTCGACCGAACTACGAATAAAATTGCGACTTGCCCCTTGACCACCTCCTTTCCAGTTCGCATTACTACCAATGGCGCTTCCATCACCTTCTGCTTCTGACACCTCGAGCACGAAACTAACCGAGCATCGTGCACTAATTTTTGACGTGTACGGCACACTCGTAGATTGGGAGTCTGCCATCCACCATGCTTTGGTTCCAATCTTCCCATCTTTGTCACGGCAGGAGATCCTGGTCAATTATGCAGGAGTCGAGGGAAACTTGCAGATGCAGTTCCAAAGCATGCCCTACTCGAAAATCCTCGAATTGGCTTATCCCCAGCTGGCCACCTCTTGTGGCGTCGCAACGGCGGGTGTTGCTGAAGGAGAATCGAAAGGGGAGCAGCGCGGATCCACCTCCAACGTGAAGGAAGAAGACGTGTCCACCGCCCCACCCTCTCCGTCAGATGACGCCCAGCGTTTCGGGAGGTCCATTCCAGACTGGAAGCCATTTCCTGACACGATCGACGCACTCCACAGGCTCAAAAAACACTTCGCCCTCGTCGTATTATCCAACGTCGACGACCAGAGCTTTGCAGGGACGCACGCGAAGCTCTGTACCCCAGACTACCCAGGGTCTGCCTACCGCACAGTTACCCAAGACTCGCCATTCTCGCTCATCCTCACCGCACAGCAAGTGGGTGCTTACAAGCCGAACCCGTTGATGTTGGAGAGTGCGTTGCGGCAGCTTTCTGCAGACCCAGATCCTTCGCTTCCATCAAACTCTTCGGTGCGCGTGGATGCATCGGGGGTCCTCGTCGTCGCCAACTCCATCCGCCATGACATTATTCCCGCCATGCAGCGCGGGTTACGCAGCGTTTGGATCAGCAGGCAGGGGGTTAATTTGATTGGGAACGAGAGCGACGCCGCAGTACACTACTCGGATCAAGAGGGTGCCTCGGTGGATGGCAAGTACCCCTATACCTGGCGCTATGAGACTTTGGGTAGAATGGCGGATGCGGTGGAGGGAGAAGTGCAGAGAGGAGCCTAGTTCTACGATGTCGTGTGGCCATGTATCTTTTCCTAGCCAATTCTGATTCGTAGGTAGAGAAGCAACCCTGTACTAAGACTTCCCGCACGCTGGCAAGTGGCGTGTTAGTCGTGTGACCAACGCCCTTCTTGCGATCACATCTTGGCGCATATAGTGAGTGTTTCGCACTTCTGACCAGTTTCGCAGACCGAGGGTTGTACGCTCACTTCAGACCTTCGCTATCTACTTACCATACTCGCCGGCCAGCGTCAACAATCTACACCCTACGCTCAGATGTTCCTTCCAAACGATCATGGATCGATTGCCGATGTCCCCACCACCCAACGTAAACTTGCTCCACTCCGAATCGAATCTGACTGCCACTACGGCCAACGCCATTGAGGAATAAGGGTACTTTCCACCGCGAGTCCAAGTTGGGGCGAGACTGCAGGCTGATATGATCACAGTCCGTGTACTGGCAGGCGCAGAAGTGAAACGCACGACCTCGTTGCACCCGAGCTCCTTTCACTGGCATCTGGTGATCGGCATTTTCTCTCTTTTCTTTTTCTTTCTTCCTGGCGTGTTCTATCGTTTGCACAGCGTGGCCGGCTTCTCCGACTGATAGGACATCGTGAAGACTCGGAACGCCGTATGCTTGTGCACAGGGACATTTCGACCGTGGCAGGTGCCCAATACATGCATCTAAAGTAGAGAAGACATGACGTTTCCTCAAAGTGCGTCACCCTTTTATCTAGAATTACAGTCAATTTCCGGATGCCGCCGCCTACCTCCGGCACGTCGAGGATTCTAACGCACTGTGCAATTATATCGGCGTTCCACATGGATGCTGTTCCTTGGGCCAGAGTGTACCATGCCTCATGTTCGGCTCACACCTAACGTTACTTCTTCAATTGAACACTTGGAAGGTGCGTGTGATTTCCCTTCGCGCGTCCAAGCCTTTGAGACGGTCAGTACAAAGTTGCCCTGCGTTCCATGATGTAATGGTCCACAAATAGTGTGATAAGTTAACGGAAACGAACGGTGTAAGGTATCCTCTATGTGGGCCATACGATCAAACCAATATGACTGCCACGAGTAAGATGACAAGGATAATTATCAAAATTGTTATGCACCATCCCGATTTGGTGTCTATGGGTGAGTCCATGCTTTAGTACAATGACGATGTCGAGGAACGGGGTCCGGACTACCTTCTGTGTCTCGTATGAATTTCTTCATTTTCCGCATGGCGCTATCCAGCTTGGAGTCCGTACGATCAACGTTTCGCTCTATGTCATCAAGCATTCTACAAACAGTGTGAGTACGACATGCCCGACGAACGGGATCACTGAGATGCAAGATACTCACTCGTTATGTTGACCAATCTCTTGTCCCATCAGGCCGGCTTGTTGCGCAAGTGTGATCAGCGTCCCTGATATTGAGTCCATCGTGCGATCCTGCTCCTCTATCATTAACTGAGGTAAGGTGAATGATTACTCTTTGCTTGTGGTTTGAAAAAGTTGCACGTGCCTGTCGTTCTTCATGTGCCCACTGCTCGTCCTCGTCTCGATCGTCATTCTGGGGCGAATTGCTAGTGGTCGGAACCGCCGACTGAGATCCGCCCGCTGCTGCGCTTTGGGAATAGGGCGACCGGAGATGAGTCTGGGATATGAGAAATGCATGGTCAATACTCGTGACAGTGACGGCGGCAGGGGAGCTGACCCGTACCGTTGTGTCCTCAACTTCCGCCCTCATACTCTGCGGCCCTCGTCGTCAATGCTCCCACAAAGGAAACTTGCCAACGTGGCCAACACGCACCGTAATCTCGCGCCTGACTCGCCCAACATAGCGCCGTCGCTCCGCCACCTCTGCGTCATCGAGATTGAACAAGCGAGCACCAGTCGACTCGACTACCCTTGCAATTCAAGTGTCAACACGTTTCTGTGCTCTCGATGGAAGGTCCGAGTCCGTACTTTACGCTCTCCTCGAGGTCCTCGAGGTCTGCTTCCAGCGCCGCTAGCGTAGCTTTGAGCTGCGAGCAAATACGGTGCGTACATTCAGCGCGAGGATCACGGCCACGAGAAACGGTTCCGAAGACGAACCTCGTTCCGCGCCCACACTAGCTCTTCACTTCCCTCGCGCGCCATGCTGCGGATTCGGAGGTATGACGCACGCAGCGTCGAGGCTGTCTGCAGCGATGACTGTATTTCTTGCTGTACGACATGATACGGGTCCGTGGACATGAAAATTCGCTGGTATGTCCGGGTAACGTGTTGATAGCGGACGATGTATTCCGTCGCGGGGTGTTGTTATGGGCGGCTGCGTGTAACGTCGGCATAAGCCGTGCCTCGTTCGATTTAGTGTTTCCTCTTTTGGAGAACCCCTAAGGACACTTGAAGCTTTGAAGCACAATGCGGATCGAGCGTCAACGCGTCAACTGTAGCTCGTAGAGAGTTATCTAGACATCAGGGTTCCAAGTTTTAATTTGACTTCCAACTTGTAGACCATACAGTACGGCATGAGCAGTGCATAATATCATGGACCGCATGGTGGAGAGAGTCATGGATTCAGAATGCCGTCGAAATGACAGCAACGACGGCACGATCATCATCAATATCAATCGGGAAAAAGTGACAGTATAATATTATATTGAAATGCAGAAACGTGCACTGGCCTTCAACGGTGTAGAGTGACCAAGCAACAGTAGGCGCTCACTGAACGAGCGAGAAGTTTGATGGTCAGATGTATGCGCAAGTTGGAGGTCGATGTGAACTTTCATAGTGGGATAATCGCGAGGGTAGCGACAGGTCCGTGAATGTCGAACGCTACGGTTGAATCAAGGAGTGATATACGGGAAAGGTAGGTACAGAGTGAGCGAGCAAG